>QLYP01001394.1:0-15307 GCA_016647725.1 Nasonia giraulti | reverse complement strand
GTATTATGTTGCAAAAAATATCGCTATTGTAATATACGATAGTTTATCTTTTGGAAGTGGAGAACCGCCCTTTTACGATGGAAGACCTCCGTTAAATTCAAATTCTTTTGACGTTATAAATCTTTTGTACGACGCGAGAATGAGTCATTTCGATACAATATTAAATTTAACCGGTGCTGCACGCAATCGTTTTTTCTGCGAACATTGTAATAAAAGCTATAGATACGTAGATGAGCATAGATGCACAGCCAAATGTGACAGGTGTTTTTGTGCGCCAACGTGTAATTCTAATATAGATATTATAAAGTGTGTAGAATGTAACCGAGAATTTTACGGACAAATATGTTTCGACCGTCACAAAATAGATGGGTCATACAAAAAAAAAAAAAAATAAAAAAAATGCCATGTAGTAAAAGTTTCTAATATGTGTTGCAAACGAATTAATATCTACAAGTCAAAGCACGAGTGTGGAATCAATTGGTGCAACTTATGTCGCGAAAAACATGATGTAAATCAGCTCTGTTATATTTAGCCCATTGGACGTAATGTTAACGCACAGATTAATCGTAAATCCCCAAAGAAAAACTTATTTAATTTTTATGACTTTGAGACGCGTCAAGATTCTGCTTACCGTGAACATACAGAGATAAAAATACACATTCCAAATCTATGTGTTGTACAACAGGTTTGCGATGATTGCATGGATGATGAAAATATAAATATACTATGCCATACGTGTGGTGTAAGAGAGCATATATTTCCCGATGATCCAGTTAAACAATTAATAGGTTTGACAGTACGCGAGAAAACTACCTTCGGTCAAATAATTTGTATTGCTCATAACTCTCGTGGCTTTGATGCGCAATTTATTTTGAGAGAAATCGTTGAAAATACCTCAATAGTACCGAACGTAATATTGAATGGACAAAATATAATTATGCTTCAATGCGGGCGAACAAAATTTATTGATAGCTTAAACTATTTTCACATGAAATTAAGTGCTTTACCACAAACCTTTTCTCTACCGCCAGCTAGCAAAAAAGGATATTTTCCTCATCTATTCAATACTTTAGATAATCAAAATTATGTTGGGGCTTTACCCGAAGCATCGTTCTATGTGCCTAATGCCATGTCGACGTCTGAGAGGGAGAAGTTTATTGTATGGTATGAGGAGAACCGAAATACTTATGAGTTTGATTTTCAACGTGAAATACTCGATTATTGCCGTATGGATGTAGAAATTTTAAGACTTGCATACATGGCTTTTCGGAAAATTTGCATTAAGTGCGGGAATACTTGTCCGTTTACAGAGGCAACGACCATAGCTTCTGCATGCTCCATTGTGTATAGAAAAAATTTCTTAAGCGAA
The DNA here is from genome assembly GCA_016647725.1 of Nasonia giraulti. Classification (NCBI taxonomy): domain Eukaryota; kingdom Metazoa; phylum Arthropoda; class Insecta; order Hymenoptera; family Pteromalidae; genus Nasonia; species Nasonia giraulti. The sequence continues at coordinate 13,938 of QLYP01001394.1, read as the reverse complement.
AAAACTATCGGTATCATTCCAGCAGGTGGATATCGACGCGCTTATAATCATTCGCAAAAGTCAATACAGTGGCTGTTACAGTGTGAACATGAGATTGGTCGGGAAATCATACACGCGGGTAGAGCACGTGAATTTATGCTTCCAGAAGGGTTTCGTGTAGATGGCTATTTACCTCCGGAAAATGACAATGCAAATAAAGGTATTGTCTTTGAATATCAAGGCTGTTACACACACGGTTGCCCTATTTGCTTTAATAAACGACGAGATAAAATAATGTCATACGGCAGAACTATGGATGAGTCGTACGAGAACACTTTTCGGAAAATTCAAAAAATAAAAGCCCTGGGTTACGAAGTGCGAGAGATATGGGAATGTACATTTGATCGGATAAAAGCAGAGAATCGCGAAATCTACGAATATGTAACACAGCATCCTCTTATGAGTCGTATAACGTTGAATTCGCGCGATGCTTTTTTTGGTAGAACGGAGAATATAGTTACTGAGTACACGATCGGAAATAACGAAAAAATTCAATATACAGATATATACTCTCTTTATCCGTACGTGTGTAAAAGAGGTCGATTTCCCGTGGGACATCCGCGAATTTTAATTGGTGAAGACTGCAACGAATTAACGCAGGGGAATAACAATAATCTCAACAATATTGAAGGATTAGATAAATGTAGTATCTTACCACCGCGCGACCTGCATATTCCACTCTTACCAATTAAAATGCACGGACGTCTTCTTTTTGCTCTTTGCCGCTCATGCTGCGAAGAAATGCAGCAATGTGACTGCAATCACGAAGACCCAAAAATGCGTGAATTCACGGGCACCTGGGTTGCTGATGAGTTGCGTAAAGCTGTTGAACTCGGTTACAGTATTACGAAAATTTATATTATTTGGCAATATGAGATGACACAATATAATCAAATTGATGGTAGCGGAGGTCTTTTTGCTGAATACGTAAATACTTTCTTAAAAATCAAGCAAGAGGCTAGCGGATGGCCCTCATGGTGTACTGATGAAGCAACTAAATTACAATACATTGAACAGTATAGACTCGATGAGGGTATAACTTTGGATAAAAATAATATCGAAAAAAATTCAGGGTTACGAGCTGTTGCTAAGCTCTGCTTAAATTCGTTTTGGGGTAAGTTTGGACAACGGAGTAATTTGAAACAAACTGAAGTTGTAAAATCACGTGAATCTCTTTTAAATCTTCTTACTTGTCCGGAAAGAGATGTTAATGATATACTAGCAATTAATGATGAGATACTGTACGTGAATTGGCAATACAAGGATGAGGCTGTCACTCCTGCCCCGCATACGAGTGTCGTGATTGCGGCTTACACCACTGCTCAAGCACGTTTAGAACTATATAATTACTTGAGAAGGTTGGGTGATCGTGTTCTTTATCATGACACAGATTCTTGTATATTTGTTTCGCATGACGATGCTTCGGATGAGTATAAACATTTTATTGGCTCTAAACTAGGTGATATGACAGATGAACTTTGTGATTATGGTGAAAATACGTATAAAAGTAATTTTGTTTCGGGAGGACCAAAGTTTTACGCTTACACAGCTGTAACACCCAATAAAGATGATAAAATTGAATGTTGTAAAGTAAAAGGTATCTCATTAAACTTCTCAAACGGTGTAAAAATTAATTTTGATAGCATTAAGAATTTGATTAATGATGCCTATGCAAACGAAGATCACGAATCTGAAAAAATGATTGATGAATGTAGTAAAATACGCTTAAAATTCAAAGCAATCAGAAGAACTAAAATGCATGAAGTTGTAACGCGTGAAGAATCGAAAACATGTTGTGTTGTATTGAAAAAACGACGATGCCTTACGTCAGGTAAGTCACTACCTTTTGAATATAAGAATAATTAACTTTTTGGATGTATTTATTGTAAATAAAAATAAACATAAATTTTTATATAATTTCCTTATTTTTCCATTTAAAAGGTCCCTAACACATTTTTATATCCTCAGTATAGCTTCTTTCATCGAAGAGAACGCTTCTTATGGAAATTTAGCTCATTTTAACGCATAATTCAGCTTACTCGCGTTGTTATTTAGCTTGTTGGACACGAATATCAGCTTAAACAGCGGTAATAACAGCTTGTGATTCAGCACACGTAAAATTATCTTATTTTTACGTGTGACGCGCCGCGCCGCCGCCGCCGCCACCGACCGTCCGCGTGCCATAAGCTTATTTTAAGGAAAATCTCTCTCGTGTGTGTGTGTGTGTGTGTAAGTACTCGGCAAAATGGATATGCGATTCAAACATCCGTTTACGTGTATCGTTAGCGGACCCACGGGATGTGGTAAAACCGTTTTTGACAAAAGGTTTCTTCGACATCTTCCACTCATGTGCAGTGTAACTTTTGATCGGATATTACTCTATTATGCCGAGTGGCAGTCTACGTATGAGACAGACTTTGTTCCAGGAGGCATAAGTAGGGAGAGTAGAAAAAAGAATTGTTGAATTTCACGAGGGATTACCTCAGCCTTCTGATTATTCTCAAGACAATGAAAAGAAAAAATTGTTAATTATCGATGATTTAATGAGAGAATCTTCGAATAACATTATTCTCGATTTATTTACAAAGGGAAATCATCATAAGAATTTAAGTGTGATTTTTATTACACAAAATCTTTTTCACAAAGGAGCTGGTCAACGCGATATCTCATTAAATGCAAATTACCTCGTTATTTTTAAAAATCCACGTGATCGTTCGTAAATACAATATCTAGCGCGTCAAGTCTATCCCGAAGACCCAAAATTTTTACAAGAAGCGTATCTCGATAGTACGTCAACTTCTCATGGCTATCTTTTGTTGGATTTGAAACAGTCGACCGAGGATGAATTTCGTTTCCGTACCTCTGTTTTTCCCGATGATAAATTGAGTTACGCATATGTACCGAAGAAGAATAAGAAATTACGATAAAAGTAGAGGATTCTATGATTAAAGCTTCAGTTTGATTGAAACAATGGCCGGGAGAGGAGCGTCTGCGAGAACCGATAGTCGTAGACAGCGTAGAATACAGCGTGAAGGTGGTGGTGGTGGTGCTGCTGCTGCTACTGAAGCAGAAGAAGAAGAAGAAGAAGATACAAGGTGTGGATGCCTACCAAAGCATTTTACAAAAAAGTGTGTTGCAGTATTGAATGCTCTTTGTCAAGCAGATAGTCAACAGCGCTTAGCACTGTTACGTGTAGCTGATAAAAAACTCATTAAAAGCATATGCGAGTGCGTATTAAATGTATTGCGCGGAGTCGTTAAAATAAAAAAACTCACACAAGTAAAAGTTAAAAAAACATAAAAGTGTCTTGAGAAAATTTTTATATAAATCCAGTAGTAATAACAGTGAAAAAGAGTGGAAAAAAAAGAAACGCGTCCTTATTCAAAACGGTGGTGCCTTTTTACCAATGTTACTTGCACCAATTATAAGTGCACTTGTGTAAAAAATATTTGGAGTCTCTGGAAATTAAAATATGGAGCACGCTCGTAAAATGGTCATTGTACCAGAGGAAACATACGAGAGAGTAACGAAGCAACAGCATCAACAACAACAACAACAACAACATATATTAGAAGAGTCGAGTAATGCTTTAGAGCCAACGATACAGACAAAGGGTGATAATTTAAGTCGTCTCGATGCTGAGATGCACGATATACTTTTTTCAAAAAGTATCACCAATGAACGTGAAAAATGTCAAAAATATTTACAAATTTTAAGAAGATATCTTCATTGTAAAAATTTGGAACGTCAGGAGCTTTTATCAAATGCAAATATACTTGATGTAGAGCATGAAAATAAAGATATATCGAGTCCATTGTCCGATGAAGCGATACTTGCAAGCATTTCCAAGGGTTATGTGAGAAAAGCACGTTTATTGCTTCAACATTGGAAATCAGCATCGCATCGTATTAAATGTGATAATTCAGGTACAGTTAGCATTGATGATAAAGCTATATCACACTCAAATATTATAGATTTACTAGAAGACGTGGTACGGAGTAGACCTGTTGAAGAACCTGTAGGAAGATTTCAATTAGCTAATTTTATAGCAACAACTGACACGCCACCCAAATTAATAAGTAATCCAGAGGTGGTAAAAATTAGTGAAAGTTTGAAACGTGCATTAAACAAAATTCCTTCATCCAAGAGAAATAATTCCGAGAGCATTCAGACTTTGGAACAAGGTACTGGACTCGCGGCCGTACAACGCTATAGTGCACGTTTGAATAAGAAAAAATCCATACCGCAAAAAGCAGACAACAAGTGGTTGGCTTATACAATTTAACATGTCTTATGAAAATCAATACTTTGACACTAGACACGAGACTGGATACGCTGGTGCACGTAATCTGTTATGAATCAATGGTAAAAATAAGAAGAAGAAAAGCGAAGTTAATGAGTGGTTAAGTAATCAAGATGCATACACACTACACAAACCTATTAGACGAAAATTTCCTAGATTGATGTACAATGTCACTAATGTGGATGATTATTGGGAAATGGATTTGTGTGACATGCAATCTCTCAAAACGTATAACGATAATTTTGCGTATTTACTTGTAGTCATAGATGTTCTCAGTAAATATGCTTGGGTCGAGCCTTTACGTGACAAAAGTACAAAAAGTGTTGTAGCTGCTTTCGACAAAATCTTAAAAAGAGCCGATGGGCGACGCCCAATTCTTATACAAACTGATCGAGGCAAAGAGATTGTCGGATCAGATTTTCAAAATTATATAAAACAACACAAGATTAATTTTCGAGTAGCACGTAAGCCCGATGTTAAAGCAGCCGTCGTCGAGCGTCTAAATCGCACGCTCAAAGAACGTATGTTCAGATATTTTACTCATAGGTATATCGATGTTATTGAAAATATCGTTTACGCGTATAATCACACTATGCATAGTGGTACTAAAATGGTTCCGGCAGTTGTAAATATTCGTAATGCAGTTGTGGCAAGAAAAAATTTAGAAAAAAGAGCTCTTAGTCAGAGAAAAAAGTCTAGAGCACATATATACAGCGTGGGTGATCATGTTCGCATCAGTCGGTTGAAAGGCACCTTCGATAAAGGTTACGAAAAGAATTACAGTGAAGAGATCTTTAAGATTACCCGTGTCTCACGTCGTCAAAATCTCTTCACCTATGAATTGACTGATTTAGAAGGTGAAATAATCGACGGATTTTTTATCCCGAAGAACTAGCTCGAGTTGGCGATGATCCTTTGTCAAAAAATAAGGAATTCAAACTGGAACGTGTGATCAAGAGTAGGGGACGTGGTGTTAAAAAACAAGTTTTTGTAAAGTGGCTTGGCTATCCTGATAAATTTAATTCGTGGATTAAAGCAAGCGAAATCGTTACACTTTAAACATGACTGGGGACGAATTTTATTTGATATTACCGAGTAACAGTAGTATAAAATATTTTTCTGAAAATACAACATCTTGCTTCACCACGCACTTATCGCACGAAGTACGTCTGCATGGTAAGTGGAGTGTTGCTCTCACGGAAATCAGCATACCATGCACGATGATGCATATTCAGAAACACGAATGTAATATAAAGTTTGTTAACGCATGTAGAATAGCAGTTGCAAGAAAGAGAGACATATCTGAATATTTACCGGATTGGACAAACGACAAACACAACGATGCCATATTTCCACCAGGTGTTTACGAGAATCTCAACAATCTCACAGAAGCTATAAACAATATACCTGAATCTCACTTACGTATTGAACAGGCAAAGAAAAAAAAGTGGTTATTACAATTTACATAAAAAGTGTGAATGTAAGGAAACTCATTTTTTCAGCTTGAGCGAAAAGGTCAAACGAATATTTGGCTTTGAGAATGAAAAATATAGAAATCAGGAATTTATACCCATGATTCCATCTGTAGAGTCGAAAAAAATGCAACATTGGTAGGAAACAGACCTGGTTGTTTGGCAAGAGCGATAGCTGATCAATTTTTCGTTTACTCAGATATTTGTATTCCGTACACAGTCGGTGACGTTCAAGCATCCCTTTTGCGCATAGTAACACTCGATAATTCAAAATATAAATTTGGTGCGAGAGTGGTCAAACAATTTACGCCGGGAATTTATCTACCTTTGTTAAATAACACATTTCAGAATATAATAATAGATATAAGAGATGAAAATGGGAATCATATACCATTCGAGTACGGGATGTTGTCCGTAACACTACATTTCAAGCGCATTCTCTGAGAAACAAATGGTTTACTACGCAGAATACTATGCCGATCAAATCGATGGTGGTGGTGATGGTGGAGGAGGAGTACGTCGAGTGTTTGCAGGTTCAACTTATCAGCGAGGTCATGGTGGAATCGGCAGCTTTTTGAGTAGATTATTTCGAAGAGTTTTACCTTACATTACGAGTGGTGCTACAGCCGTTGGAAAAGAAGCTATCAGAGAAGGAATGCATGTACTAGATGATGTGGGAAATCACGGAAGCAATTTTAAACAAGCTGTAAATATGCGCATGCGTGAGTCCGGTAAAAATCTTAAGCATAAAGCCGCTGATAAAATTGCCGCATGATGAAGGGATCAGGATATAAGATACGCGCTAAAAAGCGGAAGCGTCAATCGTCCAAGAACAGTTCAGCTGTACGCATCAGCAGTAAAAGTGGCCGTGTAAAGAAGAAGAAGAAGAGCCGTGTCAGTGTTCACAAATCTACGAAAAAGAAAGCGGGTAAAAATAAGCCAAGGAAGAAGAGTAAACAACGCAGTGTGAGCGATATTTTTGGATCTACATAGATATTATTTAATATGGCTTTTCTACACTCAAGCTCATGCGTATGCATGAAATCAGAATTAGATTTATTTACATTATCACCTACACAGACTTCGGTGGAAAGCTCTCAATTTATACATTATAAACCAGTTTCTTCGCTAACAGACGATGGACCGTTGGAATTTGTCGTTCCAGCTGGTAGTGATTATCTCGATCTTGCACACACAATGCTAAGCATTCGTATGCAGATAGAGCCAAATGTTGAAATAACAGAAGCAGCTAAAGCTACAGAGTATCCGAAGGTAGCAGCGATAAATAACACGTTACATTCGCTATTCAACCAAATAGACGTTTTCTTTAATCAAAAATTGGTTTCACCACCAAACAATGCTTATCCTTACCGAGCTTACATCGAAACACTGTTAAATTATTCAAAGAGTAGTATGGAATCACATTTCACGAGTGGACTCTGGTATGCGGATACCCCTGGAAAATGGGCAGCGCCTCCAAATACCAAGCGTACTGATGTAAATGCAAATATTGGTCAGTGTAACCGTCAGTATTTTACTCAGAATGGTAAAATTGTCGATTTACTCGGTCATTTGCATTGCGATGTTTTTAATCAAAATAAATTTCTGTTAAATGGTGTTGAACTGCGATTACGATTGGTTAGGAGTAAGGATGCTTTTTGTTTGATGGATTTTACAGATGATGATAAATTTACTATACGCATTAAGGAAGCTTCACTGATTGTGCGTCGAGTTAAAATAAGTCCAGGTGTTATACTAGCTCATGCTAATGCACTTACAAAAGCCACTGCTAAATACCCAATCAATCGTGTAGAGGTGAAGGCATTTACAATGCATAGAGGTATTCTTGGCGATACACTGGACAACGTTATTCTTAGTCAAATACCCAAAAGAATAATCATTGGATTTGTGGATAACAAGGCATTCAATGGAAATAGAAAGTTTAAGCCATTTAATTTCCAACATTTTAATATAAACTACATTTCTCTTTATGTGGATGGTGTCCAGATTCCCAGCAAACCATTGCAGCCACGATTTACGGGTGAAAGTCAATTATTTATCGACTCGTTTCATACATTATATTCTGGGACTGGAATTCATTTTCTAAACGAAGCATTAATTATCTCACGAACGGAGTACGATGAAGGGTATACATTATTTGCTTTTGATTTAACGCCTGATTTATCAGCAAATTCAGTTTCTCATTGGAATTTAATCAAGCACGGTAGTGTTCGTGTAGAGGTAAAATTTGAAAGAGCAATTGAATCTACAATCAATTGTATAATTTACGCCGAATACGACAATGGCTTGGAAATAGATTCAAGTAGGCAAATAATAACGGATTTTAATGCATAATACCGTTAAAGCGATGGAAAAGTAAGAGGAGAAGGTGGAGAAGGAGAAGAGGGATGGGGAAAGAAGCAACAGCAGCGCCTCTATGCTATAGATGAGCATAAAAGCTAAACGTCATACTCTCAGTGACGTTTGAGAAGTGAGCGAATTTGGATCGACTGTGTCAATTTTTTATAGTATCATGGATTACGTTATCAATATTCAGGGTTTGAGAGACCGTAACAACAAGTTTACACCTAAAGAAGTTGGTGTACTTGGTTTAGAGCACAGAATCGTCCAACATTGGATAGTTAAGGAACCCCATAGATTTGAAGAACTTGCAACTGGACTTAAAAGAACTAACGACTACATCTCTAATCATTTTCATGGAATTCGTTGGCATGAAGGTGACATCACCATTGAACAACTACAGTATCATTTACAGCAAATAGCCAAAGTGGCTATACGTATTTTTACGCGCGGTCATGACAATTGGAGATTCCTGGAGACTGTAATGTGTCGAGAAGTTGTGAACGTTGAAGAAATGTATGCCCCGAATTTTGACGAATTGAAAATAAATTATTCAGGTAACTTCATGTGTTTAAATCATGGCATTCAAGGTATAAACTCCAGTCGCGATTGTGCTCTCAATCATGCATACGTGTTACGAAAGTGGTTACACTCTATAGCTGAAGGTATAACACAAGATTCTGCACAGAAATTGAGTGATGCATTGTACTGCAAACTAAACTCGCGGGTACGTACAGCTACTTCATCGTCTATTTACGCGACACACGAGGAGGACGTAGTCGATCATTGCTGAAATAATAATAATAATAGAATGAATACACAAGAATTACTAAAAGCTCTTGACCCGTTAACCGTCAAGACAGTTGGCGTGTATGCTGCGGATAGAATTCCAAACGTTTTGGAATACCTCGCGGCCATCATAGCTAATACAGATGATCACACGAAGAAAGGATCACATTGGATTGCTATCTACATAGACTCAAACGGTTATGGAATATACTTTGACAGTTACGGACTACCACCAATGTCCCAACATCATCTTAAACGAGTCAAAAGAAATTGCAAGCGGTATCAGTGGAATAAAAAAAAGTTGCAAAGTTTTGATTCACAGGTGTGTGGCCAGTATTGTGTTATGTTCCTTTACCATATGGTTAGGCTACCTAACTTACGCGCGTTTTGTCATAAGTTCTCGCGAGATTCATGAAAAAATGATGCCGTAGTTGTATCGTTCTATAAAAAGCTGTTACGAAATAATAATCATCGTGTACGCTCGAAGGATGTTAGGAGGTTTGGAAGTGAAGCCTCGCGCGGCTCAGGATTTTGTAATCAAACATGTACTTCGAGAATGTATGTAAAGTAATAATAATAATAATTGTCAGATATCAAGTAGTAAAATATATGAATAAAGTGTAATCTTTAATAATATAAAAAATGTTTTCATTTATAGAGCCTTACTTATTCCTTTAATTCCATACTGTAGTACTATGATATATTTTTTCCTGTTGCATCACACCTCGCTGTATAGTTCTAAGTACATATACATCGGCATTTATTAACGGTTATAGTACTAACATCCGGTGATATTTACTGTTTAGTTTTATATTCCATTTCAATCATTATCTGTAAGGGAAAGAGAAGCTGATAAAACTGACGGTTGTAGTAGTAGTAGAGTAAACATTCTGTTCTTAAAAACTCGGAGAAATGTAACCATAGCCTTTGACGGTTAACGAATATGATACTTCCTTTGTGAAGTTCTGAGAATACACGCGCAGAAAATCTCTCCCCACTGCATTCGATCATTTTACTTTGAGGTAGTGGGGGGTAAAATGTATAAAAGAGCTTGAAGAGTGAGGAGCTCCATCAGTTCTTTCGTGAAAGTTTGAGAGATCGTTTGCTAAGTGTAACTCTGTATATTGTACCTCTTGTTTTTCGTACCATGGCCCAATCAAGTGTCAGTGCTCGATCTCGTGTGCAGAACGTTCTGCCAAATATGCTGCTCTCCACGTCCTACGCCATTAATAAGTCAAACTCGAAACGCGTTACTCTTGGCTTAGAAAGTTACCAGGGAAGCTATCGACCAGTGGTGAAACTCTCAGCGTCTACAACATGTTTTAAATCCGTCAAATTTGATGCATCTGGCTGGAAGGTCTTCAAGAATTACTTTGATCTTATAAATTGCTATTTCCAAGATGCGTACAGATTCCAAAGTGAATATGCTCGACCAACGAAGGTGTACATGGAGAATCATGATCTGATGTTTACTTCTTCATACAATACCAAATCCATATTGATAGAAGAAAGACCTGTCGGAACATCCATCTTCCCAAATCTTTTGATTGACGAAGAAAACGATGATGTACTGCATACAGTTAGTGCTTCCCATTTCAGTGACTACACTGGTGGTGGTGGTGGTGCTGCTGCTGCTGCCGCTACTGTTACTGATGGTGAGAATCTACGTCATCAACCACCACGAGCAAATAAACAAAAAACAGCTTATCATCAACCATCGATATGCATGCAGCAAGTCACTTTTGACGGGTTAAAAATTGTCTCACAGTGTATTGACGAACGTATGAGTAAACTTGAAGAGTGTGTTGATAAAGTGAATGAAATTGTTTCTCATATTAAGAAGTTTATAATTGACTGTATTAAAAGTATTGAGAAAGACCCTAATTCTATACTAATGACGTATGAGATGTTTCAACAATATTATACTTTATACACTGAAAATATTAAAATTATAATTTACGACAAGTTTAAAGATACTATTGAGGAAATAATTTTAAATATAATCTTATGTGAAATAGCTGCTTTTCAATTGTTTGATATATATATGTATAAAGACATTTATACTGTCATAATTAAAGTATAAATATACATGCTATTTTTTGTCATTACGCTTTGTACATATCTTCCTATCTTGTAATAAACCAGAAAATATTAAAATATTCACTTTTTGTGACATCATCTAAACCTCCCACCCTACTACCACTCCTTACGACTCTCTATAAATATCAACTGTGCATGAGTATGTTCTCATTGCTTCGCGTACACTTGACGAGTCATAATCGTAATATAGACAAACACAATATGGAGAAGAAGAAGAAAGAAGGTTCAGGTCAAGAGGAAGTGAAATATAAACCGGCTTCTGGATTCCAAAAGTATCTACCTCAATATTCTTCCAATACTGGATCATTCCCGAAAAAAGAAGGGTACAGGAGTTATTGTCCTGACAAGGAAGCAAATAAAAATTCCAAATATTAAGGACACAACACTGATCGGGGATAGCAACAATAAAGTCTTATTCTAAGACTTTTATTTATCAATTAAAATCGGTCCTTTTTATTATTTATTTATCTTAATTGTTTACAAGATAAATGCTTAAGACGTTGGCGATACCTTATCTATATTACCTGTTTTCATAATAAAAAAAAGCATCAGCATGGATTATTATTGCGGTAAAGATAGCTTCTTTGTTTATGTAAACATGATATCTTAATTACACACGTATAAACAAGATATCTTTATCTTAATTACCTGTTTAGAAGCATGACACCTTATCTTTATGACTTGTTTACATGATAAGATAAGGATGCGCCAGTGATGACGTCATTTGTTATGTCTCCCCATACCGGCTTACTTACTGCTGTTGTACTTCCGCGTTGCGGAGAAAAAATTCATTTTCTGGGTAGCGTTTTACGCCGAGGGCTCGCACAGCCGCGCCGCACGAAAGACAAGCTCTTTTCCCTTATTGATGATTCAGACAACGGCTAGTTTTTTTTTTGCGGGCTTCTCGGCCGCAAGGATCGATCGATCGAAAGAGCTTCTATGGCTAGTTTTTCGCGCAAAGGGCTCGCAACGCCGCGCCGCACGTTACACAAGCTCTTTTTTACGGAAGATCGAAAAAACAGCGGGATTTATTCAGCAGGTCTATCTGCCGCAAGCAAAGCTATTTTGATCGAGCGATCAAAATAGCTTTTTTGAATAGCATTTCGCGCGAAGGGTCCGCACAGTCACGCCGCACGTGACGCAAATTTTTTTCTTAAGAAAGACTCAGAAAACGGCGCGCTTATCTCCGCAAGCTTTGCTGCTGCGGGCGATCTAGCGAGCTTTTTTAGGCAGCGTATCACCCTAAAGATTTTTGCAGCCTTGCCACAAGTAACACTAGTTTATTTTTTACTTCAGATTTAAAAACCGGCGCGCGCTGTGGGATATGAGCGGTATCAGGAGCTTTTTTGGCGGCGTGTCGCGCAAAGGGCTCAAAATATGTTTTTTTCACACACGAAAACGGATTGCAGTCGTCGAAGACGTACGCTTTATCTGCGCGCTTAACCACCTGAAATTTTGAATTGTGGAAGGTTCGAATTTTGTTTAGAAAGAAATAAAAAGTCTTTATTAATAGCATTTATTTTTCTAAATTTTTAACCTCTACTGGATTATGTAATGTGAATTCATAGGCAATTAGCACAGAACCAATCACTCTTTTCAACTTCGGATAATTTAGCTAGATTAATTTTAACGCAGGTGCAATGATACCAGAGCAAGCATGAATCGCACTGAACTGCGTTGTTGACAAGTACACGTTTGCATTTTTCGCAAGTGTACTTATTCATTTTTTTTTCGACTGCACCATAAATTTTAATATTTCAAAAGCATTAATTCTCAAAAAGTTTTCTAAAATGCAGATGTCGACGTCATCGTCTTGAAATGATTCGGATAAACTTGAAATTTTCTCAATTTGATCCATATCTATAGAATTTTGGCCGTACAAAACGTCAACTATAAATGCTTCAGTGAATTGTAGCCATTTAAGCATAGTTTTAGCTTTGTCCACTAAGCACATGTCCCGAAAGTTTTTAATTTTGATGTTGTTAAAATGAACCAACGTATTCTGAAATGTATAAATGGATTTTTCTATAAATTCTATTGCACAAATGTTTAGATGACGTCAATGGATCGATATTGAGAACATGAATGTGCGAAATCATAGCTTTGAAACGTACTTGAATAATCCTATATCCTTTGCAGATATCAGGAAGAGCTAAATCTTTATTTTCTTTATTGGCTTCAAATTGCTTCCTCACGTAGCTTTTTGCCAACGAAACACCATTCGACGGTCCCACTGAGCCCCATGCTTTTGTCATAATCTCTGCTAAGAAGTTGACTGTCTCATTCAGTCTTTCCATCTTTAAATTTTTCACGACATCATGAAGCCTCAGCTTGTTCATAATTTCGGAAACGTGTTCGTCAAGAAGTATCATCGAGTAAGACTTCGTTCTGCATAAACTATTCAAATAGAACATTGTTACATATAAGAGTGAATCAATAAAAATATTTTTATAAGTCGATCATACGGAAATATTTACGTGATGTGATGATCAATCTTTCCGCCCAGCAATAAAATTTCTCATCTGCAAGATCTGACTCGTAGCAGGTGATCGTGCAAAAACGCTCTTGTAAATATCTCGTAAGCGAGCAGAAGAGAAAAAGTCTGCATCTTCATAGGTAGCCAATACCTGAATGAGGCACTTATACTTCTCTGGATTTGACATAAAGCGAGCCGTAATCGATTTTTCTCCTGCCATTGCAACTAAGAAGTCGTGTTACAGTTTAGCATCAACAACAAAAGCAGCTGTCAGAATATACTGAATATAAACAATAACAATTCGACGTCTTTGATCTTGTTGATAGGGGTTGCTATGCGCGATTCTCGGCGTTCGAATCGCGCAACGTGCGAGCTCGGTCACAACGATATTTACCAAA
>QLYP01001393.1:0-15336 GCA_016647725.1 Nasonia giraulti | reverse complement strand
AATACTACGTCGAAAAGATGTACTTAATGCGATGTTTTGCACGAGTTACTATTACTTTAGGATAAAAGGAAGGGCGGTAAAGAGCGATTTTTTTCTAAAGTACGCGGTTCTGTTGTATTTATTGTTTAATCGGGACTTTGCCACCTGATCGCAGCGCCACTTCAACGTTGCGGCGGTACCGTTCGGCTGCTCCTCCGACAGCCCCTTAAGCACTCTGATTCCAGAACCAAAACGGTGACATAGAAAAATCATGGTGTTGGATACCGCTAAAGATGGAACTGATATGGAGCCCTTGGAGCAAACAGAGGAAGACGAAGGCGCAGTCTCGGAAGAAGATGAAGCAAGCTAGCCGGCGGAGCAACCGCGCTAAGCTCCACGTTTTCGGCACGAAGAAAAACTGAACGGCGCGTGAATCACATACACCACCAACAGGTCAAGAAAATCAAAATCACGCAAATCACAGCTAAAGCAGAGAGCAACATCTTGATGTGCACGAGACAAAAGTTCGAGAGAAACTGAGGAAACAAGAGAGACTGAAAGCGGCTAGAACCAGGTACAAGTCAAAAAAACAGGGAGTCAACAAAGGAGAACAAGAAGAAAACCAATCAAGAAGAAGGAAAAGACAAAGAAACTCCCCTACGGAAATGGGAGAAAGAAGAAAGGCAGCTAGAAAACTCTAGCGGACCGCACTTGACCCCCACTTCGGAGTGGCGCCTGCAACTACGCCTGGGCCCGAAGGATGGAAAGAACACGCCCACGCAAAAGAAGCAAAGGGCTCAATGCAGGCCGAAAGGTCATACCGAAAACGACTGACCGACAGAAAGGAACGCAAACATGGAGCAAAAACCATGGCATCCAGAGGACTCAAGAGGAAGCGAAGCAAGATGGAGGAGTAAGAATAGGCTTTGCTCTGCTGGGCAGGGCGCAAGCATGCCCAGATAGAGGCTCACCGAGAAGCCAACCAACTGCAAGGAGGCAATTACGAGGCAGTCGAACATAGGCTGCGGATGTGTCGCCATCAAGGCCAGACCCACAAGTCGATGGATTCGGGCTGCACGATTAATCACTTATACCCGGTCACACTTTTATTCGACTCAGGGTTATCAACAACACACAGATAAACAAAAACTGTTATTAACACAACAAATACTTAAAATTAATAATGAGAAAAACATAACAAATAAGAAAAGGCAAATATTAATTAAAGAAACTCAGAAAATTTAGATTACAGAATTAATACTAAGCAAACCATTCATGGTCACTTTTTTCCTAAATAAACAGTACCCGGCACTGTCAACAAAACGAGAGGGGGGGTGTCACGTCCGTCGATATTACCTAGAACAGTCGGCACGCGCCTGTCAGTCGGTACTACAAAGAACAGTACTAAACCAGGGATACACATCCGTCCGTCGGTACAGCAGACACCCTACCTAGGCCGCGGTATAGTAGGACTCTATAGCATAAGACTACAACCAACTCAACGACACATCGAATCAACCACGCATACAATTATAACAGACAAGACACGTGTTATGACTCCGAAATTAAACAGGAGGTCATCCGAATGGACCAATACCGATCTTGCAACAAGAAACAAGAAGCTGACAGCTGCCCACCTGGAGAAGGGAAAGTACAAGTTATGAGTGCTCGGTCTCGCAAGTAGGTGACAGGCTGCGACCACCCGATAAGCTATAAATTAGCCGCGGGGAGGAGGAACGCCAACGCATTTTCCAAGCACCGCCAAAAAAAGACACACCCTTTGTCCTATCCTTTTCAACACCTCCATCCACCTATAAAAATCCATGTGTGACCACGAGGAGGAACCTTCTGCACCCGGAGATCGAAAAGACGCGCGCCTAGAGATCTCGGGAGCGCCAGATCTATTCTTGGTCTCGGCGTCTCCTTTTGTGATTTTCTCCTCTAGAGTGAGAGAGAGAGCAAGCGCTTGCGGCGATACATATAGGCAATTCTACGAGAACGCGACGGGCGCGAGGTATATAGTCACTTCCACGGAAAGACGCGGAACAGTATACGCCCAGTTTTCAGCCAAGAAGACCTCAAGATTTGTCAAGAAGAGAACACACTCGACTCGCAGATCGAGATATACGCAAATTACGCAAAAAATATTTTCGTCTTGTTTCAGATTTTTTTTCGGGTGTATGCCTCTATGTGGTGTATGGATCTCAGCAAAGCGCTGCAACAAGGAGCAATCGACCGATAAACAGAGGGTACTGTGAAGACGAGCGTTGCAGCGCACAATACGCCCAGAGTTACGAAATATCAGCACAAAATTCTGTAGCTCAGAATGACCTGCTAAGTCAGTCAATAGCTGAGAACACCACAACGATGAGGGCGCTGATGTGCAAGATAGAGGCCATGATGTCACAATGGCCGACTAACATAGCGTCCTGTACAAGAGTGGAGCCACCAGTAAGCGAGAGTAATCCACAGAGCTCACGCAAAGCCGGTCATGTGACTTTTCAAGACACATGTAGCATAAATCACATAAATCACAGCAGCTTCCACGAAGATGCGGGCGCGGTGGCTGGTGGAGCCTCCAACTCTTGGAACCCGGCGAATCCGCTCTATTCGTAACCCCCAGTAGTTGCTGGGGGGGGGGGGGGGAGGAATGCCAATGCGACGAACGCGCATACGCAAGCGCTGAGTGATAGTAGCAACTACGATGGATCACGAAGACAGAACAACAGACCCATCGGTCCCGCGGTGAACAAATGGGAGATTAAGTTCACCGGGGACTTATCGTTAAGCGTCGAGAACTTCCTACAGTGCATGGAATGACGCAGAAGGCTGGACGACCTGTCAGACGCGCAGATGTTAGCGTCGTTACAAAAGGTTTTGAGTGGTTACAGAACCGGCTCTCTGAACAAGAAGAATGGTCCAGCTGGGACGATTTCTGCGAATGTATCAAGAAATGGTGCGGGCAGACGCAGAACTACCAGCAGAAGTTACTGAGCAAAGTAATTTCGAGAACGCAGGGGCCTGGCGAACGCGTGCGGGTTTACGTAAATAACCTGCAAGGCATTATGCGGAGAATGGAACTCCGACCAGACGCTAGCCAGCAACTGGATGGGATATACCATAATATGCTGCCCTCTCTCAAACGAGGACTCCGGCGGAAAGATTTCACAACCGTGGTGCAGTTACTCGAGGAGGCGGACCTCACCGTAGCGACAGCCCGCGCGCGCCAGTTCCAGGCGCCAGGGCGAATGAGCACGCCGGAGACGGAGAGGCGTCCGCGCGCACACTAACTTCGGGGGTGTCGGAAAAGACGTCCCAGAAATCGTGATACGTCTGCGGGCACCCCAATGTGTCGCGCAGCAACAAGTGCCCAGGTATTCGGCTACACAAGGCTAAATAAAGCCCAGTAACGGTAGTCACCGTAATAATGTGTTTTTTTTATCGCCCCAGTATCCCCAGATTCCTAGTCGCATGCGCGATGTACGGCGCTTTGGTTCATCGCGGACAGAATGGATAGAATCAGAATGAGCACCGCGGCTAACTCGTAGCGGTATGATTACCGCTGCGCCACGACGAAACAGGGTAGATTCGCGCGCGCAAAGAAAAACACGTGTGAATTCAGAAATAAGAGCGAGATATAGATATTTATTTCAGCCCTGGGTCCTAAAAGCCCAGGTTACAAAAAGCGGTAGAAGTAACATAATAAATACATATTTACAGGATATAGCAAATGTCTGCATAAATGGCAAATAAAGTTTGTGAATCAAGAGTTGGTGGGTGATTCTATCGAATGCCTTTGAAAAGTCAAAAAAGACGAGAATTATGTACTGCGAGTCGTCCATTGACAGACGAATATCGTCCAAGACCCCCAGTAAGGCCGTCTGGGTGCTGTGCCCTGCTCGAAAACCTTCTTGACAGGGAGTTAGGAGATTATGCTCCTCAAGGTGACTTATTAGCTGGTCTGTGAGGATTCTCTCCTGTAACTTAGAGCATCTAGACAGCCATGGGATAGGTCGCAGATCAGACACATCGCTCACCAGGGATACCTTGGGTATTGGAGTAATGAGTGTCCTTTTCCAAAGTGAGGGGAAAGTGCCAGTGTTTATGGATTTGTTGAATATTTCGCAGAGTGGCTGGAGAATATATGGGCGAATGATAGACAGATATTTAATTGATATTCCGTCGAGTCCCAACGTCCTCGACTTAGCCACAGTCAAAGCCTTCGAGACGTCATCAGGACTGATGGGTTTAAATGAAAAGGGCGGGGTAGGAGACAGTAAGAGTGGGTTAGCTGGAACAGGAAAGTGGAGATGAGGAGATGGTGCGTTTGAGATGAATGCGATATGAGTATTTATGGCGTTAGGTGAAAAGCGGGAAAATGGTGATGTCATGCGCGATGAAACTACACCTAGCCTATGAAGAGCGTTCCAAAGTCCATTTTTCTGCCACGCCGCTTCAATTTCTCTTACATAGTGGTCGCTTTTGGACGCTCTTAAGTCGTGCTGCACCATTGCACGGCGTGTGCGGTACTCAGTCATGAGTTCAGAAGAGTTTCTGTCGCGAGCCCTTTGGTAGATCTAGTCGCGTTCTTTTATTGCTGCACGAAAGGCCAGACCCATGGTTTACGGCGGGTGCTTATAGTTATTTGGCGAAGCGGTGCGAACCTTTTCGAGAGAGGCTGCCAATGCCACATTGAAAGATAAGAACATATTACTAAGTTCAGTAGAGTCATTAAATGTGCTGAGGCCCTTCTTAACATCGTCTAAGAAACTGACATTATCAGCCAGCCTCGATAGGTTACGATTGAGAATACTGTGATTCGGTGTTCGATCCCGCGCGAAGGAGAGTGTAAGCTCGATACGGTCATGACCATAGATGAAAGGTGCATCAGACTTTACAAAACTGGTTACCGCGCTTAAAGAGTGTACAATAAGTAGATCCAGCCACGTATGTGACTGCACTCGGTCACCATTAGAATTTTGGAGCGAAGCGACTTGTGTATGTAAGCAGCCACCCCACCGTCACGACGTCCTACACGATCATGCCGCACAAAATCATACCCGTCAACGGCTACCGACGCATCTCCATGGGCGGCGGATAGTTTGGACTC
This sequence comes from Nasonia giraulti, assembly GCA_016647725.1. Taxonomy (NCBI): domain Eukaryota; kingdom Metazoa; phylum Arthropoda; class Insecta; order Hymenoptera; family Pteromalidae; genus Nasonia; species Nasonia giraulti. Next base: position 10,247 of record QLYP01001393.1, on the reverse strand, counting down.
TGTAATGGCGACGACATGCTTGAAGTTTAAGTGTAAGTAGGCCTCGACCTCGTCGAAATGCGTCAGCAGCTCATTGACATTGGCATGCATGATGTCGATGCCCGTGATGGGCGCCCGGCGAGTGGGGTCACCGAGTTGTTGTGTCCCAGGGACGCCCGTGAGTCATGGTGGTCCACGCGCGGCAGGCTCAAGATTGTTAAGGTCATCACTACTATAAATCGGTTTCAACGGAGAAGCATCGCCCTTGCACACGTTCATCACCATGTTTACGACTCTAGGACTGCGGTAGCCCAACTCCCTAGATTTTGAACGCGCGAGGGTTAGCGATAAGAAAACCTGTTTCGGGTATACTGTGCGTAGTAGGATAGAGGAATTCGACGGGTGTCGGAACACCATACTGGCTGTGAAGGTCTTGAAGCCGACTCTCGTGGTGATGACGAAGTCTCGTGTGTAGGAAGACTTGAACTTGATTACGATCCTCTTGAATTGTCCTCGGCTGTCGGCCTGAGATCCCACGGTGGACTGTCCGGACTGCCAGACGGGCTGGGCAGCTTGAAGTACATCCGAAGAGTTCGCTGGCGTTGGAATGGGATCCTGCGATAGGCGCGATACTTGTTGGCGAGGAAAGGCCTCACTTGTTAGGACGTCAGTCTCTAGGTGTGGGAGCTTGAATGCTCGTAGGACGAGCGATGCAATATTCATAGGCTCCATGTCAAGATCTCCAGGTATCCCCGAGACGATAAGCTCAGACGTTTCGGGCGGCGTAGGTAGTTGCTGCATGGCAGACCTCGCAGAGCTGGAGCAGGAATGAGCAGCGTGATCCTCGAGGGCGCGGATCCGGACATCATGGTCACTGATGGTTTGTTTACAAGAGCTTACGTACGTCTCGCACGCATCCATGCGTTGGTGGACAAGCGTTAGATCGTTTAGGCGACTCTCCACTTTGGCTTCTTATTGTGCGCTGAACTCCTGAAACTGCAATCTCTGTTGTTCTAAACCTCGCTTGTCTACTTCCGATTCCTGTACCTTCCTGCAAATACCGCCGCCTCCGCGGGCGTTATTTATTAGCAGCTAACGCAGTTGAGCAGCCGCCAGGCGGCGCGTAGACACAGCAAAACAAAAGCAGCTAGGACAGTTGCATGCAACGGAGCTCTTTTTGCGGGCGTAGAGGAATCCTCCGCCGCATCGAGGGAACGCGATTCAGTCGTTTAGCGCGTTATTCGTTGATCGAATTTACACCCCAATATATATATATATGTATACAGGGTGTTTCATTTTAATCCGACCACGACAAAAATCCATGGAAAAACTAATTTTAACGAAAAATGTCCTTAACAAAAGTTGAAGGGGGTAAAGGGGGCCATCGAATGACACAAACACCGATGACCTTGAACTCGATTTTCAAGGTCATTTGAGGGTAATTGTGATTTTTTTAAATAGGAACCTCTATTTTTTACCTTGGAATCGGATAGAGCGGAAAAAATTACGTCGCAAAGGATATTTTAAGTTTGCTTTGGTGACCTTGAGAAGGTCAATTCAAGGTCAAATAACAAAAAATCTGCTAAACAGCTGTTTGTCTGGTTTTATTTTACTGATGTCGAAAGATGACCTTAACAAAAGTTGAAGGGGGCAAAAGGGGCCATCTAATGACACCAACACCTTTGACCTTGAACTCGATTTTCAAGGTCATTTTAAGGTCATTTAACGGGAACCCCTATTTTTGACCTCGGAATACAGAGCAGCGGAAAAAATTACGTCGGAAATGACATTTCAAGTTTGCCTTAGTGACCTTGAGAAGGTCAATTCAAGGTCAAATAAGAGGAATCAGCCTAAGATTGTTTTCCTTTCAATTTTTCGTAGAATTATCATTTTGTTATTGTAATAAACATTAAGAGAATAATTGACTTAAAATGTGATTATGCTTTGCTGACTTCAAAGCCATTGTGTAAGGTCAAAAGTGCAAAAATGCAATATCAAATGTTATGTGAAGTCCATATTTATATCCTAACTTTAGTGTTGCCCAGGAACAACGACGTGGACGTAATAGGATTGTGTTCCCTTTGGGGTGCTTGATTAGAGTGAGTCCCCTTGCCTCTCACTGGAGATCTCGGTAGCCATCGAACACCCAAATCTCCACGTCCAGTGCGTCCAATCCACCTGTCACGGTAAAGCATAGTGCGCAGGAGCTCCATCCACCCTCAAATGACCTTGAAAATCGAGTTCAAGGTCATAGGTGTTTGTGTCATTCGATGGCCCCCTTTACCCCCTTCAACTTTTGTTAAGGACATTTTTCGTTAAAATTAGTTTTTCCATGGTTTTTTGTCGTGGTCGGATTAAAATGAAACACCCTGTATATATATATAAGTGTGTGTGTATCATAATATATGTCAAAAATATGAAAAAAAATTAATTAATCACGTCTATTTTCTTTTTTAAGTGTTTTAACAGCTTCCAATCTACCTGGACCAAATCTTGAAAATGTTTTTTAGTAGGAATGTATATTTTTATCATATGTTGCTGTGGCGTGCATGTTTCCCGCATCTGCGGGGCCTAGTAGAGAGCATTTACAACGCTCTCGAGTTTTCGCCAAGCGGTCCCTCGCTTTATTGCCTCACCGCAATAAAGCGATCCGCCGCGCGCGCGCTCGCTAATCCCCCAGACGAGGCAGTCTCCGGATTTTCGGCAGCCGAGCGGCCTGTCGCCTATTGCACATAAAGCAATAAAACGATCGGCCGCGCGCGCTCGATAATCTTCGGAATTCTCCAAAAAGCACGCGCGCCACTCATCCGCTAAAGTGCCCAAGCTATCCCTTCCCTTCGGGCCTCATGAGCGAGACCAACGTCTTCCCTCCGAGGTCTGAAGGGTGGCTTCGCTGGGGGCATTCGTCACTCTCGCTCGAACTAGAGACTTGCACAGGCCTAGGCCCTACTACCTGTCCTGCAGTCTGCGTTCTGACGAGCCAAGCAAAGTTTGATTGTAGTAACTACAAGCTCTCTAAATAAATACGAAGTTCAATCAAACACACGTGTCCAATTTCTCCCTACCTCACCTCTACAAGCGCTTGGAGACTAAATTCCTGTTTATACCAATCAATAGTTTTTTATTTATAAAATAAATCAAGTTTTGTGGAATAAATTCAAAAAAAAATCTGGACGGACGGACAGACGGACATTTTTCAAGTTCTTTTATTGCTAAGATCTAATTGAAATTTGATACATTTGACATTTTTTTCGGAAACCTGAAGGATTTACTTTCAAAGAAAATTTCTACTGTAAAATAGCTTTGATTTTTTTTTACGAGTTTTAGAGGATTTTTATAAGATAGACCAAATATAATTTTTTTTTTATAATGTTTTCAGGTATGAATGTATATTTTTATCATATGTACCTGTCTATACTAATCAATAGTTTTTTGTTTATAAAATGCATCAAGTTTTGTGGAATAAATTATAACGGGGTTCTTTAGCCCGTATATAAGAGAACTGTGGCGTATCTACCGTTCTGCCAAATTGCGAGAGGAGAGAAAGCAGCAGCTCGTCGCAGGCTTCTTGTAGGCTGTACGAAGCCTGGCCCGTAGCGCAGTATGCTGTACATGCTCGCCCCTGAGCACGTGAGCCCGCGGAGGCGTCGTGAGAGTTAATGCTACGTAGCTTAATCGCGGATAATATATATGTATGTACGTGAGAGGCGAGCGCGGGGAAAAGGTAGAGAGTTAGGAGCGAAATAACTAAGAGCGAGTTGAGATTAGAGTTAGCTTTATATAATGCAAAGCAGTGTACAAATGTGACGCGAGGCAAGAGAGAGACGAAGCAGAGCCTAATGCAAAGAGAGAGAATAGCGATCAAGCGGGTACTTACATTCTCCCTCGTGCAGGTTCGCAAGGATGCCTCGTGGCTCGACTGGAATGGCGCAAAGCAGATGACCGTGGCCCACGGTGGGCAGCAAGAAAGATGCCTCGTGGCCTTGAGTGTGTAGCTGGGTGCAGCGGGAAGACGAGCGGCAATCACTGCACATCTCATGACCGACACGCGGAGTTGACTCGCACTAGGAGTGGCACTACCCGGCAACACACCAAGAACAGGCTTCTGTTGCAGCTGCAATCATCTGGTATTCGCGCACGCAAAGTACAAGGTTTAGCGGTTTCTTAAAAGCTCGACTATTCGATTCGACGGTCGGTAGCTAAGTTGGGTAGCGCGGAACGCGGCAGCATGGGCAGCGCGGACTTTCTCCCACTCTCTCTCGCACTCACTCTTGGCGACACACTCACACACGCGCTCGGCTCTCTATCTATGTGTTCGCTAGCTCGGCTTTCTGCTCTCTCACTTATCTTGCAGCTGAAATAATGTATGAAACAATACATGGATACATTTACATATTTATATATTTATAATGTATTGAGGGAGAGACATAACGAGTGTACGGTAGTCAACTCGTTATAAAATGCAAAAAAAAAATACGGACGGACATTTTTTAAGTTCTTACACTGCTAAAAACTATTTAGAAATTTGATACATGATATTTTTTTCGGTTACGTGAATGATTTAAGTTCAAAGAACATTTCTACTGTAAAAGAGATTTAATTTTTTTCTTTTTACGAGTTTTGGAGGATAAAAACCCTCCAATTAAACTTGTATACTTGGTCAATTTTGTAAAAACAAAATTGACCAAGTATACAATTTTAATATAGTGTAGAAGATTATTAATTAAGAAGTACAAAATCTTACCTTTGAAAATTTTCCAACAAACTTCATTTTTTTGGCAGGTGGCGAATCACTGATAAAATCTGTTTTTTCATTAAAATTGGATCTTGCGGACTGACATGGTGAACTATTGAATACATCTGCTTTATTTTGACAAGAAGAAAAAATAGCAGAATTAAGGCTAAATGGTGACTCATTGATTTTTTGTGAACATAAATTAGTAGTTATTGCAGTATTACTTTGCACATCAACATTAGTCACATTTGTTAAAGATGAAGAACCAGTCATATCAGAAGAATAACTGTCAAGTGCATTTTGAGTCGACTGACAATTATTTACAGAAGGAGAACTAATTGGATGTAAAGATGTTGTTGCTGATGTCATAGTACTTAAGCCAAATGGTTCTGATATTGTTTTAGAAGGTGAATGACTTAGAGTAATTTGATTTGCTGATCCAATGAGATCGGATGCTATATTTTGCGATTTCTCATATTTATCACGACTTTTTTCACGTCGATTACATACATTTTTTTTAATTGTATTAACTGTAGCTGCATTAGATCCTGTTGAAATCAATTGAGAAGATTTCATTTTATGTTGTGACTGAAAAGATTGTATATCTGTTGTATTATTTGTACAAGATGATGTCACAACGATTAACGAAGAATCTAGAACTGTAGAATTAGCAATTGAATGACCATCTTGAATCAATGTTGAATTTTCTACTTCATTAGATTTTACAATTTCATGCTTAGCTTCACTAAATTTAGTGCCAGATTTAGTTCGCTTAATTTTCATTTTAAGGCCTTTATCTGCGGAAGCTAAATGTTCAACAGTCATTTTGTTTCGAATATTAGTTTCAGGAATATCAGCATTTGTATTAGTTCGATTTGTAATAGTTGTAACTTTAGAACTATTACTGGCTGTACTTACAATATTTACTAAATTATAACTATGTGTTATAGCGTTACAACTAACTGCTGGTACAATTGAGGAAGAGGTTGATACGATGGAAGATAAGTTAATGTTGTCAGAATGAGATACGTTTTCATGAAATGTATACGTGAGGGTTTCAACATTCTGAATTTTCTTTGAAGTCAACAAGGAAGGCGTAGAGGCCATACCGTGTCCAAAAATTAGTTTTTCGTTTCGCGTCTTTTCAATATCTGCATCTAAATCGATAATAAGGTTTCCAATCTTGACATCCCATTCATGGTCATCATACTCAAAGTTGGTAGTCTCTTTTGCCTCAACAGAGTCCAGTTCATTAGCGTATGTAGCCACGGTGCTAAATTTTCGCTTTAATATCACTTTTTTTTCTTTTATAAAACTGCATATTTTTAAAGAATAACCATATATTCTTTTTAGATGTTGGTCATTATAACATTTTATAAGAAAGATTGCATACTGTACCAAGTATATCTCTAGTAATAAATGTTTAATAGTGAATTTCTTAATATTGATATCTAATGACATAGTTGATTTATCCAAAATCGAAATACTTCAGTACCAAATAGTTTCAGAAATATTAATGTCATATTTTTCGGCATATTTGAATAGCACATAAACATACTTCTAATTTTGATATCATATTGCTCACAAAAAGAAAATACATTAGATATTGAACACATCATCATTTTAAAAATTCTAACAGTAATATCGAACTATCATAAAATATTTATTTATGATCGTCTAAACTACATCCTTAACTTTTTATTAATATTAAAATTGATTCCTTTTACTTTGTATGTACTTGACATTTTGTTTAATAATTACTTACGCTTAAAAGTTCAGGAAATTTGATCCCAATATTAACATATAATTGTTTTTTCTACATTCTTCACTTATCTAGATTTATGATGTACTTAGCTGATTCTTGAAACAAAATATATATGGATTGATAAATAAATAAATATAAAGATATACACACACACATACATATATATATATATATATATCGAGCGCTGAGATTTTAGATCTCGCGCGCTCGTATGTCGCGCGATTAGGATTTCGAGGAGAGAAGACGACGTCAGCAGCGACGCTGACAGGAGATTTTCTGCGACGAGCGAGCACGCTCAAACTCGTTTTCCCTTCGACTGTGTCAAAAGCTACGCTATCGATACTGTCAACATTCCGCGAGCCGTTTTTCCGTACCGGCGTACAAGTGTGTTCCTGAGTCTCGAGTTTCTGGAGGGACGCCTTCAGATCCACCACAGCCCCCAACTATTCCCGGTGCCGTCAACGGTCGTGAGGACGAGGGATAAAGCGTTCGGCCAGCGACCGAGTAAGTAGGTTCTCCATCAATATCCGGGACGAAGCCGCCGAAGGCCAAGATTCGTCGCCACCGAATCGTTGGCTCTGCTTCGCCTGAGAAACCATGCGCGTTCTATTCGCGATCGCGCGATTACTTCAAGAATGTATTTTAAAGGAAATCAAAAATACGTAGATTTAAAGTTGGCGGTGATCGAAGGAGGATTGTCGAAGTTAGCACGATAGGCTTGGCCGACGTACAAGAGCAGAAGCAAGAGGCGCTTAATGCGCTCCTAGATAAGATAATTGGCTAACACTCCGGAGAAATCGTCTGCACGAGCTGTATAGAGCATACGATCGAGATGCAGTCGACGAGACCGATAAAACAAAAATATTTTCCGGTCTCGAGGAAGTTAGAAGAAGAGATCTACGAGTAAGTGAGAACTATGCTCGCGGCGGGAATTATAGAACCATCAAATAGTGCATTCTTGAGCCTAGTGGTAATGATGCGGAATGCGAACGGGAAGTATCGATTCTGTGTCGACTTCAGGAAAATCAACGCATTCACGCGCCGCGACGCGTACCCGTTACCGCAGATGAATGCAATATTACGAAAATTGCAGGAGGCGCGCTACATATCCACCATAGGTCTCAGTAGCGCGTATCACCAAATTCTACTGAGCGAGGAGGGTAAACAATACACGGCGTTTACGGTGCCCGGGTTGGGACTGTTCCAGTTCACGCGGCTTCCATTCGGATCATACGTTGCCGGAGCAACATTTGAACTGCAACCACACGCGTTCGCATATCTAGATGACGCGATAATTGCTACGGAAACGTTCAAGGAGTATATGAGCGTACTCGAACGTGTACTGAGACGGATAAAGGACGCGGGGTTAATAACGGGGTTGGCGCGGGGTTACCAATACATAGAGGGTTTAACTTTAAAGTGAGGCAGCTGAACGCGCCTGCGTCACTGCGGCGCGAAGAAGACCGACAGGTACTCGAGCGAGAAGGGATCAGCGAGTGGCAGAAACAACTCGCTAAACTCCCAGCCTTGCACGAGCAGGCGAAAGAGTTGTCGAAAGTAGCGCAAGATCGACAGGCTGCGCACTTTGACAAGCGACACCGGCCTGCAGAATTCAAGGTTGGCGAAATAGTGTGGAAGCGATGCCATACGCTCTCGTATGCAGCAGGAGGCGTAGCAGCAAAGCTCGCACTGCCTTTCATCGGCCCCGAGGAATGTAAAGCAAAAATCCCCGTAGATGGCGAAGATGACGAAGAAGACGAAACAGCTGCTCGACCGCCGAGGGACGACGCGAGCGAAGAGGCGACGCGCGACCCGCCTGAAGCGAGCGCACTCGAGCCAGAGCTCGAGGTTGAGATTGTAGCGCCGGGGGAAGGCGATGCGATAGAGCAGGAGCCTGACCGATATGTAACAGCACCGGAAGCCGATCGCAGGCGAGCAAGAAGAAACAAGAGAAGGTAGGAGCCCCCCGACGCCCGCACGGACGTCCGCCGAAGAAACAAAATCGGCGCGCGAACGATACCGAGCGCATTAAATATCTCGTGCCGCACGATGCGCCCGCCGGCGGCACGGAGCCCGAGAAACGCAAACCTGGGAGACCGCGAGGCGCTAAGAATCATATGCGAATAGAAAAAGCGAGCGTGTCGCCACGCCAAACTCGCGCGCAGCGTCGCATCGCGAATCAATCATCATCTTCATGACGAGTATCATCGTAATCACATCATTTTCTTTTCCTGTTCCCTTTTGCCTTAACAGCTAGTATCAGAAGATCTATCAGCGCCAACACCGAAGAATGGATGAGAAGCGTCTCGAAGAGCTTCGCGCCCAGACAAGCAATGCTCGCAGGCAGAGACTCCTGGCCGCCACTGACACCTGGATGGGCCGGTTGGAGCCACAGTACCTGCGTGACTACGCCGATGTTGTGCGCCAGGAAGACGTCAGCGAAGATGAAGGGCTGAACGAGACCGTCATCAAGGTGGCCGGCCCTCAGGAGGCGCAGGGCAAGAAAGAAGAGAGCTCCGCGGATACGGTTGAGGTACCGTCCTTGGATGAAGGAGTGCGGGGCGACGGGAGCACCACGCGCTCGGGCGCAACACCATCGTCGGACGAAGGTGCGCAGCGTGGAGAGAGCCCTGCGCGTACAGTAACAACGCCATCGTCGGATGAAGATGCGCGAGGCTGACGACCAAGCCCCTCGCCCTCCAGCACGATTACCGCTTCATCAGCCGACCTCGCCTGGGACGCCTTCGAAGAAGAGCTCGAGAAGCTGATGTAGCCGCGTTCCGTCGGTTCGACTCGACGAGCCCAAGAGATTCGCCGTCGAGACGAACAACGCCGCGAGCAGGAGGCTTGCGAGCGCTTCGAAGTTATGCGCCTCAAGCGTGAGAAATTGAAGAAGGAGAAGAGAGAGGCAGCTGCGCGAGCCTGAGAACTCGAGCGCGAATTGAACCGCGCTCGCCTGGACGAAGCATTCGCCAAGAGCCAGGCGCGCCAACAGCAGGCGTAACGTGAGAAGAAGCGGGGATGCCGCTGCTACGTCTGTGGCCATCCTGGAGTACGCAACTCCGCGCGATATATATATATATATATATATATATATATATATATGGGACAATCCATGTCAACCGGATCAGTGCTGTGTCCAAAATTTGGAGTGACCAAAAAAATCGCCCGAGGGCTCATTTTGAAGCTTAGGACATCTACTTTCAGATTCCGTGTGCGCCTTTGCAAAATCCAATATGGCAGTTCCAACATGGCGGCCGGAAACTCAAGAAAAATCGAGTTTCCAGATTAAAACGCTTGTAAAAATAAAAATTCGCAACCAATCTAGTTATTTTTTGGCTCAAATTGTAGCTGATGGACGCACTTTGAAAGCTGGAGTGGTGGGTTGGCACAATCCAACATGGCGGATCCAATATGGCGGCAAAAAGTCTAATAAGTTTGACAAATTTTTATAATCAACCGATTTGCACTAAATTTGATACACGGGAGTTTTTAGGGTCGTTGATTACAAATCTGAGGTCATATTTTTGACATTCAAAATGGCGGATCCAAAATGGCGGAGGGGTTTTTTGAGAATCAACAGATTTGTATGAAATTTGGTAAAACTCGTCTTCGTGGCGCTCCCGCGCCACTTGATGTGGGGGTTTTTGGGGTCGCCAGTTACAAATCTGAGGTCATATTTTTGAAATTCAAGATGGCGGAACCAATATGGCGGTCGGTTTTTTAAAATCAACAGATTTGTATGAAATTTGGTATATGGGGTTTTTT
>QLYP01001392.1:0-15399 GCA_016647725.1 Nasonia giraulti | reverse complement strand
AAGTGATACAATAATTTTCTTTGGTGCCATACACTTTCATGATAAATGTTAAAAGATTCTAATTGACAATTTACTACACTCGTGAATAATTCGGTTAGTCTCGTCAAGTACAATATATCCAGCGTGTCTGGTTCATTATGCGAATACTCTCTGTAATGGATATATTTTTCATTATCAGTTGTTAAAGAATCGACACTTTTAATAAAAACATTTTTGCATTCATCACAAAGAAATTTACTTAAACATTTTTTGGCTATATAGCCAGCAAAGAAAGTGATCGCATTTGCTTCAAACGTATTCCTTTCAGACATTTCTGGCATTCCAGTAGAATCTACGTTCATATACATATCCGTTGTATCAGCAGCGGTTATAAGTTCATTAATTTCCTGCAATTCCTTTGACTCGTATTCAAGTAAATCAATATTCTCATTAGTTAAAGCTTCTGCATTTTCTGCAATAGATAGATCTGCACTACTTGAGTTCATTAAAGATCCCGAATCTTCACATGTGACGTTACCTCTGTTACTGTTACGAATAAAATCTGTTGACACAATATGACGTACTGCTAAACGATACATTCTACAGGTTGGATTAGAATTATATCCACCTCTTCCGCGTAATTTGGCATGATCATGTTCTACTGAATCTTGATTGCAAAGACCCGTTGCTAACTCGTAGTCTGGAAAATCTGATTTTAAATCTGTGTAGAGAGTAACCAAAGTGTTTACAGTCAAAGGGATTCCAGAAAAGCATGATAGTTTTGAAATGGCTTTTCCATTTGCCACTACCCAGTCTTTTGACCAAACTACAAATTTCACAAGACGCTGCTGAATCTCTGGATTCCTATCTGACAATGGACGCTCAGCGGATTTGTTGAATATAAATACAAAGAATTACATGCATCTATTACAGCATTAAGATTTTCAACAAAATCAGCTGAAGTTTTCCAAGTCACCGATAACATCAATCCATTTGGATCTTCACCCGCTAACTTAATTGCACTTGCCATTCGCTGGCTCAATAATTGAAACGCTAATTTTACTTTCATGGCATCAACATTATTGGGATTGAAGTGATTCTCACTCAGATGTCCTAATAAATTTGATGTTCTATGACTCCTGTCAAGTTCCCATGTCTTGATCAAATCTTTTAAACTTATAATAACATTGCCATTGATTAAAATTTTGTCATGGGATCTTAACTGAGAAAGTAATTGTTTAATAAGGTGAGGCCAATCAAAAGTTGCAAAATATTTTTTATCCTCAAAAAAAAGTATGGCCTATCTGGGGTGACATTTAAAAGTTTAAACAACTTTTGATTGCTGCTACCATGATCGCAAACGATTAATTGAACGTCAGAAGTAATTTTCTTTAATACAATTAAACAAATTTGAAGAATTTCCAGAAGTTCTTCAGCTGTCGCGCCATGTTCATTAAATCCAAAAGCTAACATTTGATGCCATGGATTCTTAGCAATGATACTATCTAAATAAAACAATAGTGCATGCCTAGCGACTGCACTGCTTCTAAAGTTTTTACCCATATCAACTAACCCTTCGATTATGTCGTACTTCTTGGAATATTCTTCATAAGCTTTTATAAACATTTCATCAAACTTTAGCGTACATACTCGTTCATCTTTTGGCATGTTTTGCAAATTTCGTCGAAGTTTTTCAAAAATAATTTTATTTACTCCCGGAACAACATCGTATTCGGAAACCCAATTTCTAACCGTAGATTCTGAAGGTAAATGTAATTCCGCCTTTCGCAAACGAGTATAACATGCTGCAGAATAATAATACATCTATTTCGCTAAATCTTTTTCATCTTTTGCGTAAGTTTTGCTTTATGCAATTGCAACTTTATCATTCTTTTAGCAGTACTACTAATTTATTTACTCTCTAGAAAATCATCAATAGTCAAATTTTTATTTCTAACATATTTAACTTTTAATTTCTTACGCAAACAAAGATTTTCCATTTTTTAATCTATTACAGATTTCTGCAATTGCTTCATTTTCATTGTCAAAGAATCAACTAATTTCTGCTTATAACGAGCATACAACTTACAACATCTAGAAACTTTTATTTTACTTTGTGAAGTTTTTGCTTCTGTAAATGCTGTATTTGACGTATATACATCATCATCAATATGTAAATAGTCAAGGTCAGTATCCTTCTCGTTAAATGTACAAAAAGATTGTTTAGCTGAAGGATAACTGAACTTAGCCATTGACGGATTAAATGAAATCTCATCCTCGCTGCAATATAATGAATAAGTTTACCTGTTATTCCGGATGATGTACCTTCATTTGTTGTTCATCGTTGATATCCTGCTGCAGTTTTTGCTGTTGATCGAATGGGTTACAACTGCTGCTGTATGGGACTGACAACTGCTGTTGTTGCTGTTGGTCCTGCTGGTCGACTGACAGCTGCTGTTGTTGCTGTTGGTCCTAGTGCTCGACATCCTGTTGTTGCTGTTGGTCCTGGTGCTCAACATCCTGTTGTTGCTAGTGGTCCTGCTGGTCGACACGCTGTTGTTGCGATTGCGTAGAAACCTGGTTTTACCAACGTCCACGAAATCTTAATCTTGAAAATGTTGATTACAGACACCAGCTGTTCTTATCGACGCGGTGGACCAGTTAGATAGCCGCTGATTCCCTACAAAATTATATTTTAATTGAAAACAAATTATAACATGAAAAAATGTTTTTTTTAATTGATAAATTCAATAAGAATATTTATTCATATGTAATTTGTAAATTAAAATTTTTTGCATTAAAATTTAATACAAAATAATGTAACTTAATATAAATGGATGTAACTAACAAATTATTTAATTATTTATAAAAAATAATATACAGTAACGTGGGGTGTGTGGTTGCATGGATTGCGGTATTATAATACAGCTTTACTATAATTTTTAAGTTTCTATGCTATTGTACATAACTAATCTAAATATAATTATTATATGTGTCTAATGATTATAGATTATATTGATATAATTATATTATATCTTTTTTTTCATATATGCAATACAATAATATTACTATATACTTTGTTAACCGATATAAACAAAGATGAGTAAAAAACAATATATACAGATGGTCTACTTCAAGTATCTGTACCATTTATGTTCGAAAAAACGACAGACATTTTTCAGATCAACATTTTGCTAAAAAAATGTTAAAAGAAAACAGAAATGTACTTTTTAACAGTCGAATAAAGGATTATAAACTTTTGCACGTGTATACCGCAAAATACACAATAAAAATATGTACATTTATAAAAATTGATGTGCTAGGTGACCCCGGACACTTCTGTGATTAACATTTCGCTTAAATAATGGTTGAAAAAAATGAATGTAAAATTTTTAACGATAAAATGATGGATTATAAATTTTTCGCATATATTTACCGCAAATAAACAAAAATATGTATATTTATAAAAGAATCAATGTTTTACACGTCCTTGGACATTTTTGCAATTAACATTTTGCTAAAAAAATTAAAAAAAAAGAAGATGTACAATTTTTTACGATAGCATGAAGCCTCCATATTGTTTACACATATACACCTCAAAGAAGCATGATAAAAATATATATTAATAAATATTGAGAGATTTTTAAAACATATTAATGAAATATAACATTTCCATATTATGTAGATATTTCAGTTTTTGACAAGTCTTAATTTATATTTTAATAATTGACTTCAATATTGCATTTTAATTCGGCGTAGATATATTTCATATGAAAAGACGCTGCCAAGTCCTTGTCACTTAGCTTCCTCCTGATTTTTTTTGTATTATTGTTTTAAATTATAAAATAAAGGGCTTTCAATTTATATGACGTTTTCAATTTGTAGAATTTTAGGGATATAAATAACCGAGATACTACACAACTTACTTGTTATTTTACTAAAAAAATTAGATATAATAAATATAATAAATAAATTAATTAAAACCTATGGTTTTTGAGTTATTGATTTTATGAAAATTTTATGAAAAATAGAGGGCTAAGTATTGTTCCTTGTGGAACCCCTATCATAATTTTTTTGTGCTCACTCTTGCCGTTACTTATCTTTACGCATTGTTTCCTATCAGATAGATAGCTGTTGAGTAATTTTAATGCTTCTCCTCTTACACCGTATCTTTCTAATTTGTCCAGCAGTATACTGTGATCTACCGTATCGAAGGCTTTAGCCAGATCTAAGAACGCAGTTATAATCGGTTTGCTTTTATCTAGGTTTCTATATATAATATTTGATAGACAATTGAGAGCATCCTTCGTTCCTCTCTGTCTTAGAAAGCCGAATTGTCTATCAGATATTATTTTGTGCTTCATGATAAAATTATAAAGTCTATTGTATATGATTTTTTCAAGTATTTTGGCAATGTTAGAAATTAGCGATATTGGTCTATAGTTGCTAATACAACTATTGTCTCCCGATTTATATATAGGTACAATATCTGCTTTTTTCAGTGCATTAGGCCAGATTGATTGCTGTATGCATAGATTAAATATATACTCTAACGGTTTTGATATATGTTTCGATAAAGATTTGATAGTTATTGCACTAATATTATCTACTCCACCAGCCTTTTTTTCATTGCAATAATTATATTTTGAATTTCATACATATTAGTTGGATTAATAAAAATTGAGTAGTTGTTTCGAACTGGCAGTTTCAATTGTTCTAAGTCCATTTTTTTAATTTGATTGCTTAAACTTAATCCTACATTACAATAATATTCATTCATAGTAGTCTTGTCATCAATTTTCTGATCATTAACTATTATACTATCAAGTGATCCTCCTTGCTTCTTTTTTTCCTAACTTATCATTTATTATGCTCCAAAGCTGTATTGAATTACCACTGCATTTTCTAATGGCATTATTTTCGTATTTATACTTAGCATCTTTAATTACCTTATTCAAAATTTTTTCATAATTTTTATAATCCATTTTCAGTTTCATATTTGTTGGATTCTTTTTCCATATATTATATAACAACTCTTTAGTTTTACAGGATATTAATATTGCTTTCGTAATCCATTTTTTCTTAGGAACTGAATTTTTTGTTTTTGTTTTTATTAGAATATTTTCTATCAGTTGCTTTTTCAACGCAGCTTTGGATCATACTTATTAATTCATTTATAGCTTGGTTAGGATCATTTATTTGTGACAATGAGTCCCACTCAACTCTTTTTGCAATTTTTATTAACTTGCCATAGTTAATGCAGGCTGATTGATTGTAATCATTTTGTATTTTGAATTTATTAATACTTATGAAGGGTGGATAATGATTATTAAACGGTATCTTTAACTTAAAAGACTCCAACTCAATATATCTTACTTTGGCGAAACAATTGTCTATACACGTACCGTTCTCACTGTTCTGAGATGGTCTTGTGATTCCTCTAAAAAATGGAGTATATTCATTTTCAAAAAAATTATTCAGAAATTCTTGAGCGATTGTCTTTTCAGCTAAACCAATTTTGTCATGATTAGTTTCCCTTATATCAATATTAAAATCTCCAAATATACGTTGATTTTTTATATTAACGTATTTGCCAGGAATTTTCTTACTGAATTAGTAAACTTGAATTTCGATACATCGTGGCACCTGTAGTATCGGAACTTACAACACTCAATCTATCAATTACTTTAGTTTTTTCCTGTATATTCATTTTTATATATAACATGACTCCATCAGCCTAATATATTTTACTGTTATTGTAATAGCTTTTATAGCCTTGTAATTGATAGTATTGACGATGTTGTAAGATCCATGTTTCCGTACATATTATAATAATTGGTTTTACTACCAAGCTTTCAATAAAAGATTCTAATTTTTCGTAATTCGCATTTAAACTTCTTATATTTACACAGAGAATTAAGTTCTTTTTCTTCGAGATGCTCTTGTTGAGTGATCTGATGTTTTCTGCATCACGTTCTATGTTGTGTATATCTTCAAAATTGAATTCTTGAGCCATTAGTTAATCCTTTTTTCTTAATCTATTTGTTATACGTGTGTTAACTGAGTTGAGTGACGTAGAAGACATCCCAGATGCATGCATGGTTGTAGCCTTGTTTGAAGTATTTTCTGCCATACCGACATATCTCGGTATTACAGGTTGTATCGTGTAGTCAGTAAGGTCAATGAACGTTCTTATTTTATTTTGTAGGATACTGCATGCGTGGCTATCTGTTGCCATATGCTCAGTATTATATTGAGTTTTATACTTATTATTGCTGAAGATACAGTTAGGATAATTAAATTTATTACCGGAACAATCTGTAGTGTTATGATTGCCTCCACATTTTAAACATATGTGATTATTTGTGCACTTAAAGTCATTATGCCCATATCTACGACAATTAAAACATGGCTTAACGTTGCAGTAGTCATGCACCTTACAGTTTTGATAACCCACGAAGATCCTGTTTTTATTCTCTCTCACATGTAGTTCAGCAGGGATTTCTAATATGACTAACTGTAGATGAGTTTTGGAGTTATCATATGAGTGCAATACTGTACACTTCTTGTTGAATTTACTAAAATTTCTTTCATTTATGTCATCTTCAATTTTTTTATTGTCTAAAGTTTCAAAATTATCTATTCCAACTACTTTAACCTTTGGATTCTCTATTGTTTCTTTTGTAACATCACAACTTTCATCAAGCTTTTTCTTCAAAACATTATATGCTTTGCTTGCACTTTCTTCTGTTAAACAATCTACTATTATTTCACTCTTTTTCTTAATTAGTTTTTTTGCTTGTATGCTCTTATTTTTAATGAGATAGTGTGCAACAGCATAATTTATTTTGCCAATAGGGTATTCTTTAGTATCTTTGTTTTTAACTATAATTTTTTGCATTCGTTTTGGCTTGTTATTATTCATGACACTCGAAATTACTTGAGCATATGTTTTATTTTTTGAGATATTTATTTCACTTTTCTCTCAATAATTTGTTTCTTTCAGTTCTTTATTTAGTTCTTTTAATAGTGCATTTTCACGCTTCAAATTACTGTTCATTGATACACTATTCTCATCATCATCCTCACTTTCAGCTTCTGACACACTTATTTTATAACTGTTTCTCAATTTAATCTGAGCAATGATTATTTTGGCTTCATTACTCAGCACATTTGTATTCATTTTCGAGGTTAGGACTACTTGGTTATGTTCCGGACTCCACTGATTTTTACTGCCCCATCTATTTTAGCAAAATCAATAGTATGAAAAGCTTCCTTACATATTATACAAATAACCGTTTTTACTTCCACTTTTGGATGACATTTATAGAAAATTGCTGACTGTGAAGTCACCGAGCCCGCGCTCGATGACTCCATCTTGGTGTATATGTGTATATATGATATATAATTAAATTAATACCTAATTTACAAAAATAAATAAACAAAATTTCCTAGGCTCGAATATGATTGCAATTCAAAGTAAAAAAAAAAACAATTCGTTGGTTGGACTCGAACCCAGAACCGTCCGGTTTCTAGGCGATGCTGTAATCCATTGAGCTACGAACACATTATGCGTGCTAATTATCAAAAGTCCAATATCTTTGTAGCTTACACATAGCGCCATTTCTTTGTTAAATCGAACTTTAAAATAGCAAAACAAATTATTTAATTAACCATGTTGAACCTAAATTCACATGTAAGAACTGGCACTATGTGTAAGCTATAAAAATAACTTGGTTATTATATGACTGCTGCCATTAAAAAGTGAGCAGATTGACAGCTGCATACAGTACCTGTTGAAAAAAATGTATGCTGCTATCTATTTTTAATGCCTGTAGTCAGATAATACGTATTTTCGATTAATTAATGCAATTAATTTAATTGAAAAAGGCTGCTTGAATTAAGTAGTTGACTAAAAATGAATATGAACCCGCATCCGCCGATTAGCAGGCTATCATCTAGACTACTGAGCTACGAACATGTACATCAGCTGATCAAAAGTATCATATTTTCATAGCTTACACATAAAGCCACTTGTTATTTCTATCTACTTTTATCAGAGCTTCAATATTAATAATCAAAACAGATGCATAATTAATATAAAAACAGAAAATTCTTTAACAGGTTGAGTGCTAAGCCACTAATTATGATGTGTAATCGTTTTGAAAATAGGGGTTATCGACTTCTTTTGGTCGAAGCAGCATTTAACAATTACACAATAGCAATCGAAAATTTGCATTGATATATATGGGTCATGTAGCGCTCAACCTCTTAATGAATATGAAATCAACTTCACTTACCTGAATTTTCAATCCATAATCGTTGTCTTTCTGGATCCATTGGAAAATGAAACAAGCGGTGACCTGTGAGCTTTCCATTGTTGCAGCGGATGTATTTACAAAAGTCGTACACTGTTAACTGCTTGGCCATTTTGCACTACTATTGTACTTAACGAGACAAAAACACGAAAAAACACACGAATTTGTTTAAAAAACGCAACACGTGTTCGATTTCGATGCTCGCGACGGCGATGTAAACACTATCTGACAGATCAAAACAAATGCACATCGCCTCGCGCGCGACGTCGGTAGATTCCGCGAATTAGATCACCCCGTGAAGTGTTGTGTTTTTCTTAAAATATCGATTGAAAAGTTTTTCCCAAACATTTTACAGAATATGATATACTAATACGCTCCTTACGGTCCGATTATATCATTATATAAAAAGTATTAATGAATAGAACAATCATACATACCTGCATATTTACAAATATTAATTGATGAAATCTTAATGATATAAAATAAATTAAACAAATTTTTATTCATAATTTTATACTTGTTTATAATTTTTTTTTATTCATCACGTTTAACAAATATAGAAGTATTTTAGTTTCTACTCACATTTATCATTTTCACAACATTTTTATTGTATTGAACAATAAACAATTAAAAAGTATTAAAATCTTCTACTAATATTATATGTTGAGAACCATTAAATTAATCTAGATTAAAAACGATAACAATACATCATGATCCAGCGAATTTCAGACAATATAAAGAGCATTGCAAAAATAAAGATCCACTGCGATTATGCAAAATGATTGAATTATACTAAAAAACGATTCAGAATGACTCGTCGCCAGGTGTCGTCCGGATTTTATTACTCGCAAGTAGTAAGAATCTATAATGGTTAGTATATAAGACCATTTAAGTTATTACATAAATAATTCATTATAAAATGAGTGTAATATATGCATTAGTGTAACAGTGCGTGTAAGATTAGTCAGTACGAGTGTGTATTTATAAGGTGTTCCATAAATTATTGTAACGGTTCAACTTTCCCCAGGATTTGGACAGTCAGTCGGTTCCAGGATCTGGATTGGGGAAAGGGGCAATAAAGGAGTCTGTTCTTATGTTTTTTAATGTTAACAAACTATATTTCCTTAAGTAGATAATAGTAATTGGGAATCAATTGTTAAATCCCGTCTGAAACAGAAATCAATTACGCGTTTGGTTAAAAATATTTCGCCTTTACAAATGGAATTGTTTAAACTAGCGCTGTTAACAATTTACGCGACTTCGCTACAATAATGTGTCGTTGGTATGGCGGATCGGTGATGGGTTTGGAGGTTAGGATTTAATTCGGTACGGTCGTGTGCGCACGGCTACACCGATCCGGATGACTTACGTAACAACAATCTCGACCGCCCTGTGTGCGCACAGTAGCGGTCAGGATAGTGTAACGGGATTTTGAGGTTATCCCTCGGATTTATGAAGTCGTGTACGCACGGCTTCACAAATCTTCGTCGCTCGTCTCGTTCCTTTATTTATCCTGTGTACGCACAGAGATAAAGCGAGTCGTGAGATGTCGGCGTAAGGCTGGCTTTGTTGATTAGGATTTTTACGGTGGCACCGGGTATCGCCACGTGTGCTCACGTAGACGAGGCTCGATGTCACTCGGGTGTTCCGGGTTACCTCGTGTGCTCACGACGGCAATTCGGAGTTTCGGGTTTCGGTTCGTCTACCAAATCGTCACGTGTGCTCACGACTTCGTCGGCATAGATCTATCTCTCGCTGCTCCCTGTAGAAACGTGTGCGCACGATGCTACCTGGAGTGGAGCTCGAGTAGAACTCTCTTACCGTGTTGCGCTGTCAGCCTTATAAAGGCGTGCGGTGTGAATACGTCTGAGTGTGTACGCCGCTCGCGCCGCCTGGCGCGCCGTTGCTGAGCTGTTTGACGGCTGTCTCGCTTCGCGCTCGTGCGGACTCGCCTAGCGGTTGTTACGCGCGCGCGCTCGCCTCGCTTCGTGCGGACTCGCCTTGTGAATGTTGCGCGCGCGCGCCCATTTCACGTCGTGTGTATTCGCGCGTTGCGCCTGTTTATGTTTATCACGGCCGCCCTCATGTATATTTATATGTGCGAGACTCGTGTCTCGTCACATTATAATAAAAAAGTCCTAAACATAAAAAAAATGATACATAAATATTAAATATAATTATAGGAGATTAAAAGCGATTAGATTTATAAATGCAGTAATTAGCATCAAAAACGATAAAAAACGACTAATATATATATATATATATATATATATATATATATATATATATATATAACGGATCTTTAAAACATTTTATGAGAATATATTAATCGTTTTTTATACCATTTTAATCGTTATTGTAATACAAATAATAGTTGATAATATATTTGTATGCTGAACTGATACAATACATTCTAATACCTAATAAAGCCAAAATTACGTTACACAAACGACTATCAAAAACGATTACGGTTTTTGAAATCGTTTTTGATCTTCGGATATTAGCAGGGTACACTGAGAGAAATGTGGAGTTGGATTAACCGGAAACTCGGGCAGTTTTTACCGGGGGCCTTATTCACTAAGGTGTATCGCCACGATATAGAGTCTTGGTATCAATGAAGCTTCCTGATTGGTCAAATCAGGTATATCCACGTATATCGTCCTCGATAAACGTTAGTGAATAAAGCCCCTGAGCGCTCAAGCAAATGGTTTAAGGTTGAACCTGCTTTAGCACTACCGCTGTTTTTACCTGGCAGTAAGTATAAGTATAAAAATTGAATATTTAATAAGTGATTCATTGTTTTGGCATGAAAATTGTTTTACAAGTCCTCAGAGTACAGTTTATCGTATTTGTAAATTTTAATGATCCCAAAGCAGAAGGTTTGCTTAACTCTGACGAGCTTACGGCAACATCGGGTTTTAAGGACAATGCAGGTCTATGGCTTTCAGATGAGCCAAGAGACTTTACAGGTACGTCACATTGTACTCTGAGGGCTTGTAAACCAATATTCGTGGCTGAACAATGCATTGATTTATAATTATTTGAATTTTGTGCTTCAGCATAAGTATACAAATTTTGAGGTTAAGAGGTTAGGCAGTACATATTGCAATACTTATTCTCAAACCTTTCGCAAAACACTTACAAATTCCACGAAATAAATAGGTCCCATATGAATTTGTCACTCATTGTAGTATGATATGCTAAAAAACATAAACCTTTAAGTAAAACCTCACGTGTTCGACGCGGCTAATATAGCACGGGGAGGAGCCAAGCTTGGACTACCGCAAACTCCGGTAGAATCTGCCGAGTTCTCCGCTAAATCAGCTGTGGTCATCCAAGGCTAATACCATAGAAAAATTTTACGGCTATTCTAACTCTACATTTCTCTCAGTGTATATATATAATCTCATACAATGGGTCTTGTGCAGACACAATTGTATATAAAACGGTACTTATGCAGACTTTTGCGAACTTATGCGGAGAAGAAATCAACACTCGTATCATGTAGTATAAACAACTGAATTATTAACAATATGTACAAATTAGTAAAGGCTAAAAATATTACAGTAAACGTATAAACTTAAGACTAACCTGAATCTATACAATTGCCGATAGTAAACCTTTTAGTAAATCAGTTTCAATAACCTCACTTATAACGATCCTAACGGCTCGGAGTCGTATTACATACTGGCTCTCACTCACATGTCAACAAGTGACAAAACCAAGCTTGGTAACCCACAAGCTTATATATATATATATATATATATATATATATATATATATAGTAAATTTGATTGAAAAAAGTTGGTTCGAGCAAGTATGATGTCTAATATAAGGTCACTTTTTATAAATATCAGGCCCTGCGCACGGACGGAAAGTTAATTTTTGGTGAATTAAGCTTCGCTACTCGGAAAACTTTTTTCAATTAGGTATTTAGAATTTTTAAATACTGTAAATTTATTCAAAATTTAATTTACTACAAAAAAGGCGTTTGCCCTGGGTATAAGATGTATCTTTGAAATTTTTTATACGGGGCGAGTGCCTTAAAATGAAGAAGGGAAAGGCGCCAGGAGCAGGCGGGTTACAAAACGAGGTATAGATATACGGGGAGGAACAAGTAATAGGAGAACTGACAAAGATTCTGAATAGTATTTGGAAAAGGGAAGACGAGCCAGCGGAATGGAAAACTGAACAAATAACCCCTCTATACAAGAAAGGGTAAAGGAAAGACTCAAAGAATTACAGAGGAATAACACTAATGGACACAGGATACAAAATATATGCGGAAATAATAAGGGAAAAGATGGAAAGGGACTTAGAGGAAAAAGAGCTGCTAGATGATACTGAAATGACAGAAAATGGGAAAGAAAAGGTACAAATAAAAAAGTTAAAATAAAGGCGAACACTGTAATGAGCTCGATGTGAGGGCTAGGAAAAGAGCTTTCCAGGGATAACTGGGAACTAAGGATGAGGCTTTTTGATACGATGGTAAAAAGTGTAATGGAATATGGGGTGGAGGTATGGGGATGAAATGGTAAGGAAGAACTGGAGAAGATTCAGAGAAAATATATAAAATGGGTAATCAAACTGGACAGAACCACACCAAAACACATATTACTTCTGGTGACGAAGCGGCACAAACTCTAAACAAGGACAAGGAGAAAAGCTACAAAATACGAGACTAAATTAAGCAAGGCAAAAGAAGGTACCTTGTGGAGAGAATGTTGGAGAATTTTGAAGAAAGAAGAAGAAGAAGAAGGAGGGGAGAAAGTGGAAGGAACTAAACAAAAGAGGATAGGCATTGTCAGAATATTGTAAAAGGCTGAGAGAAGGAGAGCAGGTGGGTCAAGATGGAAAGAGTAGAGAAGGATATATTGGGTTGGGGAAAAAGTAATTTCGGTTTTTTCATATTTTTCAAGGTAAATTTTTTAATGTAAATTTTGAACACTAATCAATGATATATGTGCCATTCCGATCGATGACCTTTTGCCACTTTTCTGGCAAAATCATAATTCCGTCACTATAAAACTTCTGAGATTTCTAATTTTCCCTTAACAGTAAGTTAAGTAGGACATTTTGGAAGATGCGATTGAGTTTTCGTGAAACGATGATAAAGAGAAAGAGAGAAAGAAAATATTCAGTGAGGTGTGTGGCTTATGTGTGTGTATTTTATTCATCTTGTGTTTTGTTCTACTTCTGACTTGCTCTGCTACCAGCGCATTGTCTCAATTGAGCGTCGGCTCAGCTTCCAAAGCGAATAGAACTCAAGTATGAATGGGCGGGTCAGAAATTAGGAGTTTAGGGATTTAAATGTGCACCCGCGGTTTAATTCTTAATCAAGTTTCAATTACGCTTTTTGCTCTCCATGTTAACCAAATAAATAATTAGTAATCAAAAGTGAAAGAGTCAGCCCTTGTAGAAATAAAAAACTCAGCAATTAGATGTCAACGACCGTGTGTGAACTGTAAGTGACTATTGTAACTGTTACAAATATCCAACACTATACCAATTTGTTCCTCTTTTATGCATAAAATAGTATCATCAACATATCTAAAATAAACCTAAGGTATACAGCTATAATTATCATTCAAAATTTTAATACACTCAGTTTCCAAATCATCCATGACGATATCCGCAAACAACAGCGAAATAGGAAAGCCCAAAGGAGTACCAAAAATTTGTTTGTAAATAGTATTATCAAATTGGAAATAAGTATGTTCGAACAAAAATTTTGTAGTGTCGACAATAACTGTAAACGGAATCTTCGAAACAAAATGAATAAAGTGAAATCGTCTATCTATACTTTTCAAAACTAAATCGACCGGAATATTAGTAAATAACGAAGTCACGTCTAAAGAAAGCAAAATATAACCTTGTGGAAAATATCAGACAATTTTTCTTTCAAAACAAAACTATTATTGATATATGATTTAGGTCTATTTAAACGTTTTTTAAGATCACTGTCAATTAATTTAGATAAAAAATGTGTGGGACTATTAATAGTCGAGATAATAGGTCTAAGAGGGTAATTTTGTTTATGTATTTTGGTAAGCCATAGGCTCTAGATAAAACAGTATTAGTCTGCGTTAAACAATTTTTATCATATTTAAATTCCAAGTAATTATTATTATTAAAATTCAATAGAATTTCATAAACCCGTGACTGCAAAGATCGTAACGGATTTCTTTTGCCGATTTTATATGTATTCGTGTCACTAAGTAAATCATTCATCCTAGATTTATAATCATCAACATTTAAACATACAGTTACATTGCCTTTATCTGCACGAGTAAAAAAGACTGATTGGTTATTCTTACAAAAATCTATAGTGCTTGATAACTTTCTAGAAATCTCCTTACCATGTTTATCATTAAAAGTTGGACGTTTTATAACGGATTCAATATTTTTAATTAATCTTAATCTTAAATCATTCGCAACGTCAGTATTAAATTGATTCATCTTACTTTCGAAATTTTTGATAGTTGTTAAAATATCTTTTTTGGAGAACTTAGATGTATTATTAAAGTTGTGACCCATAGAAACTACGTAAATAACATCCGACGGAATATCAATATCAGATAAGTTTATAACCAATTTTTCACAATTGTTAGAATCGTAGTTGTTGCAATGGTTGCATTGTTGTTTATATCATTATCATTACGACTAATATTAGTAGTAAGTAAGCCGGTATGGGGAGACATAACAAATGACGTCATCACTGGCGCATCTTTATCTTATCATGTAAAGAAGTCATAAAGATAAGGTGTCATGTTTCTAAACAGGTAATTAAGATAAGGGTATCATGTTTATACACGTGTAATTAAGATAAAGATATCATGTTTACATAAACAAAGAAGATATCTTTACCACAATAATAAACAATGACGGTACTTTACAAGTAATAAAGATAAGATAAGGGATCATGTTTATAAACAGTTAATTAAGATACGGATATCTTGTTTATACGTGTGTAATTAAGATATCATGTTTAAATAAACAAAGAAGCGATCTTTACCGCAATAATAATCCATGATGATACTTTTTTTTATTATGAAAACAGGTAATAAAGATAAGGTATCGCCAACGTCTTAAGCATTTATCT
>QLYP01001391.1:0-13370 GCA_016647725.1 Nasonia giraulti | reverse complement strand
CGAAGAAGACAGAAGAAGACGAAGAAGACAGAAGAAGACGAAGAAGATAGAAGAAGACGAAGAAGACAGAAGAAGACGAAGAGGCTGAGTACGTACGTGTGTATGTGCGACGCAGAAAATGAAAGATGACTATAGTGATGACGACCACATCAACCAGAAGCGGGCGAAAGCCCCCCCCCCCCCCCTTCCACGAAGCATTGCTTGACGGTGGTACCGCGTTCAGGAGCATGGAAGATGAAGCTAGATACCATTACCAAGGGTCGATAAAGGCAGAGAGGCCGTTTCTTTATACGGCTGGGTGTTTTTTCATCTAGCCGTAGAGGGGATGGGTTTAGTCAGTGGGAATCCGACATACGGCTAACTTTGTGGATGGGGCTGTTTCGGCGACCCCATAAACAAGGTCATGCTATGGTCTTTCTAAGATTTTCCCAAATACCTCTTTCTCCGAAAGAGAAAAAAAACACACACATATACGTATATTTGATGTGAACTACTGACCATTTTTTTTTAATTTAAGCGGGCGTATTTAATTTTTTTTTTGCCCGGCGGGCGTTTATGATTTTTTTTTTGCCTGGCAGGCGTTTTTATTTTTCTTTGCCCGCATATGCGGCATATGATTATGTACATGTATGATTATTTACATATGTGTATGTGGTGTGCGCAAACGCAGAAATCAGTACATGCGTTACAAAAAAAATAATGTGAGCTAAGGGCTAAGTGGGCTTTTAGGGCCCACTTTACGCCCTTGGTACACAATATATTTACATTTTTTTTCCGACAGTGCAAAAAAGTTGGCAGTGGGCAAAAAAAGTGATGACGCTTACAACATTTCGCTGTAAACTGCAAATTGAGGATGAGGATTTTGAAAATATTGAAAATTTTGAAATTTAAAAAATTTTTTGAAAATTTAAAAAATTTTAAGGTGCATCTTCTCTGATTTTTTTCCAAAAACTCGAAAATTTTTTTATTATATATATTCTAATTGCTTATAGTTTTGTGAACATTTTGAGACCAATCTGATGTGAAAACTCAAAGTTTTACCAATGTTATAGGCTGTTGAGTAAAATATTTTTTATTAGATTGCATACAAAAATAACGCTTTAGACGCATTTTTTCGTAACTTATTCGTTTAACTTCAAAAAGTTCCTTGCGCAAGGCATTTATATTAAAAATACTTTTTTAAATTGTTTACACTTATACTTTAAAACATTTTGAAAAGAAGTTGGGATTTTTATTAAAGGTATCTGTTTTGGAAAAGTTTGTTTAACGGAATTTTACGGTTTAATAAATTCATAAATTATTACAGATGAATAATGAGGGTTCTCGTAATAAAAAATACTAACTTTTTTTAAGTACGGCTCAAAATTTATGTTCAAATTTTTGGGATTGATTTGGTTGGAAGCCTGTACGCAAGCAACTTTTTCAAAAACCTTGAATTTTAAAGATTATTATTGATTTTTATATCATAAGATAACTTAAGTATATGTGGATGAAAATTACCCAAAATTGGTATGAAACCTTCTTTAATCACAACAATCAAGTCCCCAAAATCTGACTATAGATGGTGCTGTTACGTCCTGAGACGTATTGTAATATTTAGCATTAAGCTCGTGAGCACAAAAATGATGAGTGCGTACAATAAGTAGCTCAGCAGAGTTAACGAATACACCCAATAACGAGGCGCTGAACAGTCTACATTTGTTACTCAAGCTGGACTCTGCTACGACGCTCCGGGCTGTCAACAGAGCTACCAGTAATTTAAGTCACGAAATCAATCTAACAGTATAAAGAATAAATTCTTAATTAAAACTACTGTGAAATGCTCACTTTCTTTTGCATTTTAATATATTGAAAACAAATGAGGTTAGTTATTATAAGCAAATCAATCAAAGATTTTTTCCTTGATCAATCAATCAATCCAAGATCTTTTCCCTTCCCACTAGAATGCAGCGTATAGTAAAATACGTTCTCGATAGCACAAAGTATAACACTATACTTAGCATCGGGATACGATCAAATTATCATTAAACAGACCCTAAATACGAAATCGATAGTAATTGACACATTCAATGATTAATGACATAGATAAGAACAAGGAACGACAACGTAAGGCGAAGTAAGAATAAAAACAAAATTAAATTCGAATGTTGACAAGTAAAATCAGTTAAGAAATCAATAATAATAGTAGACTTACGTAAGACAATAATGATAAATTAGAACAAAAACATAATAATGTAAAGACACACCGATATACACGCAGATCTTACGACTCTACGGCAAGAAACCCAGCGAAGCACACCGATATGCACGCACACATTACGACTCTACGGCAGGAGACTAAGCAGAACACATTGATACTAAAACCGAGCCGCTACAAAATATAACGAATACAGCACAGCACAAGTAAAGAGAACAACAAGAAGCCTAATGTACATCATGGACCGCGAATATCCGAAAGCGATGTACGTGCAATGAAGGGGAAAGCCACGGAGCGCGCAGCGCTATCGGCATGATTCACGCGCTCTGGAAGCTCGAGGAGCCGCCAAAGAGGGCACCGCGCGAGTTGGCTCAAAATGCATAGAGGAGCTTCTATAAGCCTGCAGATAAGACATAGTAAATCAGAGGCGAGTTGACAGGAGAGGAGCAAAAGGGGACTCCATGTACTAGGAGGAGAGGATTTTTACTCTGGTTTTCTGATTGGCCCTCCCTGCAACGTCACATGCATTAAACGCTCCAAATAAGGCAAGAAGCTACATTTAGGCTTCCTAATTGGCCAAACACCCACCGCGCCGAGGAAACGAAAATCGGAGATCGCCTCTGCTACGAGAGCATAAAAGAGCCCAGCAAGTCTAATCAGTATAGGTGATTTC
The DNA here is from genome assembly GCA_016647725.1 of Nasonia giraulti. Lineage (NCBI taxonomy): Eukaryota > Metazoa > Arthropoda > Insecta > Hymenoptera > Pteromalidae > Nasonia > Nasonia giraulti. The sequence continues at coordinate 10,500 of QLYP01001391.1, read as the reverse complement.
TGCCTGTAACGTGGTACCTACGAAACCTATACCAGTGTATAAAGCACGAAAAAATATGAAGTTTAAAAAAAATTGACCCTCATAACCCCCAGAAAAATAGAAAAAAAGCTACACAAAAATTTCATTCCCTAAAAGGCAAAAAATAATTAAAGCACAACTGTAAGGGGTCCCGACAAAGCTAGAATGAATGAGTCTGGGTAGAGCAAAGAAGACGGTCCAGATCTTTCACAAAGCCGTGGCAAGTGACTAAAAACACTTATGTATATAGTAAAATGTCATGAATTTTGGTCAGTGATTTTGTATAGTATAAATATGATATTTCTTAGTAGAAAAAGAGTATAGTGTAAATATTTACAGTAGATATTTTATGTTTTTTAATTTACGTAAAAAGAAAAAATTTTTATCGGACGAATCTTGTGTTGTTTTTTTGTAAGATTTAACCCAGGCTGGACCTCTTAATAGAAGAATGATCGACTCACCCCCGTAGTAACGATAATTTTCGCGCGCGACTGCACGAATGTCCAAACTCAAAAAGTAAAAATATGACATTTTCATGTGCTAAGACTCTTTAACCTTCAAGATGAATCGTCAAGGGGTGGCTCCCAATCAGGGTTGCAGCGTAACATTGCGTTTTGATACTAGCTATCGATAGGCACCTCGATAGTTTACAAAAAAGTGTGTCAAAACACTTTAAAACGCAAAGTACCGCCAAGGGGGAGTCGATGACTAAGGGGTGGCTCCCAATTAAAAATCACTTTTTTTTACTGTATTTTATACGAGATTTGATTCTAGCTTTGTAGGGACCCCTTACAGTTGTGCTTTAATTATTTTTTGCAGTATTACAAATTTGTTTGCCTTTTAGGGGATGAAATTTTCGTGTAGCTTTTTTTCTATGTTCCCGGGGGTAATGAGAGTCAATTTTTTCTTTAAACTTCATATTTTTTCGTGCCGTATACACTGGTATAGGTTTCGTAGGTACCGCATTATAGGCTGAAATCACCTATATTCATGGCATCCTACTTTGACTTTGATTTTAATTTAGACAGCTTATTAGAAAACACCATAGTCGGTGAGGCGCTTAATAATAAACAAAAACAAGCACCACTACAGTTGCGTTTATCGCTAAAATATATAGCTAATCTAATACCAGAATTTGACGGAAAATCTATGTCAGTTAATGAATATGTAGAAAAATTAAAGCATGCAAAAAAGATGCGATCAGAGACCGATCAGGCAAATTTAATTCCAATACTGAAAATGAAACTAAAAGGCGTTGTGTACATGCAAGGCTATGTTAAATGCAAAAGTTAATAATATTTAAGATTTTATCAAAGCTGTGCGGCAGATTTATCCATCAACTGATAAAATGTCAACACTTTATGGAAAAATAGCGGAAAGTTTGCAAAATCCAGACGAAACGGTACTCAGTTTTGCTAACAGATTGCAATAATTAGTATTGCAAGTAAAGGACAGTAAGGAAGTGGAAGCATATACAGCAGAAAAAAAACATAGATTCGAAACTAAAATAAATGCAGAAACTCTGTTAGCCTTTGTAGAAGAATTACGGCAGGAAATACGTTTAGAATTAGGAGCAACGAGGGATTTAGGTGATGCTATACAAAAGGCAATAGAAGTAGAGACAAGATTAAAAAGAAAAGACTTGATATTTGGCAAAACAAATAAATTATTTTGCAGTTTAAGCAATCAAGCGGCTATATCAGGAGACACAAGTGTTGCTATATACTCGTGTCAGATTTGTCAAGATTATGGACATTAAGCATTGTTTTGTCATTAAGTAACCCGTGTTTACTGCAAAAATAAAGACCATTTGTCAGATAGCTGCAGGATAGAAAAAAATTCAATTAATTTGTAAAATCTGTAATAATCACGGGCATTCAATTGATGCCTGCAAAATAAATACAATCAAAGGCAACCATTGCCAATATTGCCGTTATGGGTCACACTGTAACTTAATGCCCATTTATAATAGAGTACGAACTGTGTTGGAAATGCAAAGAAAGCGGACATGACCCTAATAATTGCGAAAATCAAGGAAAACAAAGTGAAACGCGTGAACAGATATAACATGCAAAAGATGTAACCAACGGGGACATGTGTTGAAATACTGTCCAATATTAATGGATAGAAAATTTCTAATGTGTGCAATTTGTAATAAAAATGATCATGAAGCTGAACAATGTGAAGAAGCTAAAATTTTAATAGCACAACATAGAACAAAAACATGTCAACAGGATATCCAATGCCAGATTTACAACGAAAACGTCATTCAGGAAAATACTGCCCCAAATTAATGGCTCAGCAACAAGCTACGAATAATTTCAACGCCTCATATAAAAATCAAAATTACAACAACTATATTAGTAACTATAGAAAGAACAACAATTATAATAACCAGAACAAAAATACAAATAATCCTAATTAGAAACCGATAAGTTGCGAGTATTGTAAAGTGAGGACTTCCGATAAAAGAGTGCAAAAAATTAGAGAATTTAGAAAATATGGCTCAAAGGCAAGGAAATTATATAGGAAACATAGTCTTTTTTCCTGTTCTAATTACCAGTTGTGTTATCGAATGGTATTTTCAATATACTGACCATACTTTATAAAAGAAATTCGTATTCTTATAAAACAGATTAATTTCTAAGATTTGTCAATTGCATAATCTAAATAAAATTTCTCAATTTCATTCGAATACTTTTATTGATCTGCTGCAGCAAAAAATAATGTTGAATTGGAATGACCATTGATTTGTGTATAAAAGATTTAAGGGATTGTAATGATAATAACATATAAAATTTATAAGTTAATAATACGATTAGAAAATAATAATCAGAGACGAGAGCTTTTTCGCAATAGCATTATTCCAGCTAAGGAAACAGACTAAACTATTCCTGATAAATGCTGCACTACGGGATAATACTTATTTAACATGGTGGGTCAGTATTTATTTGTTTCTGTTCCTTTTTGCGTGTAACGGTCCTAATCTTCAGTCACGACAGTAGCAGCACTTCCATCTGTCTACCAGTTACGGCTATGCCGGAGCCGGAATGGCAGTATGACACTGCAACGTACGACAATCCCGCTATTTACGACATGTTGTAGGACACTTATGACGGTTTGTGTCGCGTTGTTACGGCCTATAATTTTGCACTTGTGAACGATAACAGCGCCACTGTGTGCTCTCTCTTAAATAGATGTGTTCTTATCTAAATAGTTCTTAATTCTGTTACTACAAGGTTAAATGAAATTAATATTTATGGAGCAAATTATATCATTATGTGCGTTAAAAGTATAAGCTAATGTATTTTATAGCACAGTGTGACATAAATCTGCGTTTAAGTCCGCCTATTCGTGACCTAAGCAGTCCCTACTGAAAAGATCGCCCGAAAATCGAGTGAAAATCGCGCAAAAATCACACGAAAATCGCGCGAATATCGCGCGAGATTATCGACCGATTTCTCGAGCGATTATCCCGCGTGATACGTAAAAAAATACTGAAATGAAAAATTATGTAACTTCAAATTCATAAATTAATAATTTTTGAAAACTAAATATCATATTCGAGGTTATAAAAATTATTATTTATTATTATTTTTTTTTCTATAAGTGATAAACACAATTTAAAGATTCAAAACATAATTTATTCAATACATACAGCTTATACAGTATGTCTACGATCAAGCGTACAGATACTTAAATTGGTGATTTTAGCAAAATTAGCGGGGGTGCAAACAAATCTTTTTTAGTGAAAAGTTAGAGTAAACTTAGCTCTAGCTTATGTCGTTTGCTCCGTTCGATAGGATTTATCAGTAAAAAAATTGTCAGAGGCTAAAAATAATAAGTGCAAAAAAAAGTATGGCAGGATGTTTTTTACCCTTCCATCGCATAGGCCGTGGCCAATAATGCTTAAAACCACCAAAAAACATTATCGTTAGATGTAGATTTTATTTTTTAATAATTAACGAAATAAATTTTGTAAGATGTGAATTAGTTCGCGAGAGCTAGACATGGCGACCACAGCGGAACGCGGAACAGGGCGGACCGAAGCAAGACGGTACTACACCGGTTTGTTATTGTTATGACTCAAGGTTAGTTCGTCTGCTAGAGGTGTCCCTGTCACAACGCTCGACTCCGAAATCCGAGCACAGTTTTTCGCGAAACGTCGGTAGATCGCTAAAGAAGCGATCTCGGAGCTTTCGCGAAAGAGTGCTCATTGAAATTTGATTTTCGGAGCTCGTAAATCTGTCAGCAGCGGTGCTTTTCCTTTTCAATAAAAATCCAAGCCCAGTCTCAGAATTTAAAAAAAACATAGTGCTCTGAATTTTGGAGAGGATCGAGTTAGTTTGAGATCTTGAATGTCAGGCGTCCTTGGCCTGACTCGAACGTTCCTTTTTAAACGTCATCAACAATTCTCTGGGTTTGAGAGCAAAATCTGCCGAATAATTGAGTGTGTATGCTAAGTTTGTATTGTAAAAGAATTTTAAAGCATTATTTTCATTAGTGCTTTAGAAAAAAAATTACTTGATTGTTAATTTTTAGATATAAGTTACAATTTTCAGAACCATAATCTAGTAAGCGGCCAGTTTGAACGGCAATTAGGACAATTTAAACGCGTGCTCATTGTGCAAATAAAAAGTATAATCCATACAAATTCTTTACGTGACAGATCGTGTAAGAAGTTTATTCGGGCTGCTGGTCAACTTGCCAACCTCTCCTACATCCTGCTGCGAATCCTTTTCCATCGGCGCGATCCCATACTACTCCTACTCAGTGAATTTGCTCTCTACCTTCTAATCAGCTTGTTTTTGACGAAGTGAGTTGTTTCATTTTAAATTTTCAATATTTTTTAAGTATCAAACGAATTGCAACGAGTGTTCAAAGACGCGATCTCTGAGCTTTCGCGAATGAGTGCGCATTAAAAATTGATTATTTGGAGCTTGTAAATCAGTCAGCAGCGCTGCTTTTTCTTTGTTTATAAAAATCCAAGCCCAGTTTCTAGCGAAATGTCGATAGATCACTCGAGCAGCGATTTCGGAGCTTTCGCGAAAGTGTGCACATTGAAAATTCATTTTTCAGAACTTGTAAATCGGTCAGCAGCGGCGCAACCCGTTGTTCATGTAAATCGGAGCACAGCTTCTCGTGAAACGTCCGTAGATTGCTGGATCTTCTCTCTTGGAGCTTTTGCGAAAGTGTGCGCATCGAAAATGATTTTTTTAGAGTTCGCTAAGCGATCAAAAGCGTTGCTTTTCCTATGTTAATGAAATCGGTGCCCATTTTATAGCGAAACTTCTGTAGATTACTGGAGCAGAGCTCGCGGAGTTTTCGCTAGAGAGTATGCGTCACGAATCGATTTTTGAGTGCTCGACAATCAGCAGGAGCAGTGTCTCCCTTTCGTTTATATAAATCCATTCCTAGTTTGTTGCAAAAAGTCCGTATATCGCTGAAGCAGTGCTCTCAGAGTTCTCGCGAGAGTGTGCGCATATTTAATATTTTAGAACTTGTTAATCGGTCAGAAGCTGCGCTACTCGTTGTTCATTAAAATTCGAGAACAGTTTCTCGCGTAATGTCAGTCGATCGCTGGAGCTGCTGTTTCGGAGCTTTTGCGATAATATACAAATCCAAGCCCAGTTTCTAGCGAAATATCGATAGATCACTTAAGCAGCGCTCTCAATCGCTTGTAGCGCTTGTGCATTATGACACAAACGTTTCTTGCAGTTTTTGGAAATTTAGCTGCACGATGGTCTCGGAACCTTATCTGAAAAGTAAGTGCTATAAATGATATACCTGAACCCTTTGTTATGTTTAATAGATAAGGAGTTTTTAAAAGTCGATTTTCAGTTACTTGTGTACATAAAATAATGTACGAATTTTTTTAAATGTAAAAAGCGAACCGAGCTTTTTGGCTTTGCCAATCGCGCCATCGGCCTCTGGCGTGTAGTCCTTAATACAAGCCAGCTTGTTAATGGAGAAGAGAAAAATCTCTGTAGCGAGCTTCTCCGAGCTCTGGTGACAAACTGCTTACTATCAATCCACTTTTTCGACGCTGCAAATTGGGCCTTCAGTTTCTGTCGAGCCGGTTTCAAAAGTACAAGCCAGTTTAACGATCAAAAGTCATTGATGTATAGCCCTCTTCAGGGGTTTTTAGCTTTTTGATTGATAAACTGGCTTATGCTTTTGAAAGCAGCGCGTCAGAGGTCGAAGGCGTCATTTGCGGCCTCGAAAAAGTCCGTTAATCGTGAGCACTTCTTTATTAAAGCTCGAAAAGGCTCAGTCCAGGGATTTTTCTCTTCTTCGTAGACATACTGGCTCGTATTTTTTGGAGACAGCGTGCCAGAGGCCGAAGGTATAATTCGCCAGAAGAGTCTCTCTCCACAGCATACGCCTATTTTGTAATGAAAAACAGAAAGACTGCAAGCTCTAGGATTCTGTAGTAAGGGCGTGAAAGTTTTTTGAGTAAACTGACATTTTTTCTTATGCCGAATTACCGGAGACGCTTAAGATAAGTCTCTCTTCGAAGCTCACCTCTATTATCTAGCAGAATACAGAAATACCGCAAGTTTTGCGATTTTAGATCTAGCGCATGCAAGTTCTTGTAGTAATTCTTCTTTTTTCCCATGATGAATCGTCTGAGAGGCTCAAGAGAAGACTTAACAAAGAAAAGATTATCGCTCGCCATAGCACACGCGAGATAAGTCTCTTTTCGTTGCTCAGCTTTATTCTTTAGTAAAAAACAAAAAGGCTTTGCTATTTCTGAGCAACTGCGTGAATGTTCTTTAAGTAAGCCGACTTTGGTTTTGGAGCTTTGATTCTCGCTCTCGCTTGCCTTCTTCTATTCGCTATCGTATTTTTGAAATAGAGATTAAAAAAGTCTAATAAAGAATCTCAGAGCGTGAGGTAGTTAGTTTTAAGAACATTCATTTTGAAGTTTGGTCTCGATCTCACTCGTTCCCTTCGATATGCTATCGTATTTTTTAAAAGGATACTTTCTTATAAGGAATTTCGGCTTATGGGGTAGCTGGATTTAAAATTTGTTTGTTTAGCTTCGTCACTCGCTCCCGGTTGCCCCCCTTGATGTGCCATTATATTCTCTTAAAAAATACTCTTTTATAAAGAATCTCGCGACTATGAACTTACTTCCACTGTTTTATATCTTTAAAGAATTGGCCAGTTAAATATAAAAGCAGACTTAAACAATTTTTTATGGTCTTTATTTAAATTACATAAAAGTGAAGTATTTTAAGCACACAAAGCACACATAAATACACATACCTTATTAATTTTTTTACTGACTTAATCGAATCAGAATGTCTTTGATAACAAATGAAAATCATTACCGAATTTCACGCGATACCATTGATTTGTTCTACCTATTAAAACGGTTTGAAATTGAAGAGAAAAATTGAGCTTTCTATAATCGATTGGTTAAAATAGTAGTCCACTAGATGCCGAAGACAGTTTTGTTTAAGTTTGCTGATAATCCTTGTAAATATAGAAAACTGATAGATGTTTTATCGAGAGAAAAAGATATTCCAGACTTTCTGTCGTCGACGTTTTTAAGGACGATTTTCTCCGAAGTTTTTTCTTATCGTCCTTCTTCTGAAGAGGTCCAACAGTTGAAAGATTTTTTTATCTCTCGTAAAGAGTGTATTCGGCTGCACATGCAGTGAGTATTTCGATTTTAACATATCTAATTATTAGACCAAAAGCGTATATTAAATGACGGTTATAATTACTACTTGAAAGTGCTACAGATGTATGTATGTAATTATCCCTCTAATAATTGCGTTTTCGATTTAAATTTATGCCCAAGTATAGCCTTTTAACATTGAACTCAAATATTGTAGAAATATGTTTGGTAGCAATTATCAGGAACCCAGAATCGTTTTGTATACACTAGAGGAATTCATCTTCAAAGTTTCAGTTTATTCTCTTAATTAACTTTCGTCTAACCATAGAACATCCTTACATACAACTTTGATCTTATGATCGTTTTCTTTGACTCAAAAGCGCTTTATATTAAATTTCATAACTGCGCATAATTAACTAACCTATATTTTTCTAAAGTTTATGCAAGGTGGAAAAAAATCCTAAAATTTTATTGGATGAACAAGAAACAGAAATTTCTAATAAATTAAAGCTCTATCACGTCATTATTAACATGACAGTTGATACTCCACATTTCGGATCTGATTTGGTGAATGAAATAATTGAAGAAGCTTGGCAATCTGAATCTCCTAAAAATGGCTTATCCATAGTTAAAAGCTTTCTGAAAAATCACTATCAAGCAATGAAGAATGACAAATACTTGCCTATTCCCGAAAAATGCAGAGGATACAAAATTATAAAGGTATTTTGTAATCCTAATTCAAGTTTAATACTCTTTTATAATTACTATCAGTTGCACACGCGAGTATGAAGTTAAAATCTATACTACTAACAATAAATTGAAAAACATAAACGTTATACTTGAATATTGATTTTAATATTATAGAACAAACTAGTCTATTTTGGAGAAGACAGCGAAATTTCAAAAGAAAAGTACAGGTGCATGAATGTTGTAGATCAGTCCAAGACTATGTTAAATTGGATGCAATTTTCAAAAGAGAAAATCCGTAATTTGACACTTAGCGAGTGTGTATTGGAAATTACTGACATAGATAATGCTCATTTACCTGATTCATTTTTAGACGAAGACGTAGACATTTGCATTTTACAAAATTTTATGAAAAAATCTGCTTTTGAACAACTGCAACAAAGAGTACAGGATAAAAAAACGAAACAAAAATTCACGTGTATCAAATGCTCTAAATCTGTTCATACCAACTGTATTCAATGTGATAGTTGCTTATTATGGTTTCATTACTCATGTGTAAACATAGAAGTACCTAAAAACGCATTGTATTTCAGTGACCACGATTGGTACTGCTGCAAATGTAATTCTATCTGATGATTCTTAGAAATGTATGTGATTCAACTATTAAATATAAATAAAATTGATATTATTCTTGTATTTTTTATAAGTAAAGAAAATTGTATACGATATTTATGCGTTACGTAAGTATACACTACTCAGACTTACTCTTTTATCGCCATTCCACTTGCGCGGGAATCACCTACTTTGCACACTCATATCGTACACTGTACTATTCGAAAGCTACGAAAACTCGTAAAGAGACACCCTTGTGAAGTGTTACCTTATTTTTTAATGAATAAACAAACCACAACTAGGTTCTCGCCGAGCTATTGCGCAAAAGATTTTCAACTAAACACATTTTTATCTAACAGCGAATCCCCAAACAAGCTACAGATAAGTCTCCCTTTACATAGCGAATCTTAAGCAAGTCTTGATGAGTATCGCTTTCCACAGCACACATCTACACTTAATGAAAAGCAGAAAGACTGCAATCAGTAAGATTTAGAAATTAAAAGCAAGCGCGTGAAACTGTATCTCAAAAATCCGTGAGAAGCGCCGCTACCTTTTGCTCATCAAAACTCGAGCCCAGTTTTTAACAAACCGTTGATAGATCGCTAGAGAAGCGCAGCCCCTGGTTCATCAAAGCTCGAGCACAGTTTCTCGCGAATTGTTTGTAGATCGCTAAAGAAGCGCTCTTGGAGCTTTCGCAAGAGAGCTCGAATGCGAATTGTCTTTTCTGAGCTCGAGAATAGGCAGCAGCAGCGCTACCCCTAGTTCATCAAAGCTCGAGCACAGTGTCTCGCGAATCTTTGATAGATCGCTAGAGAAGCGCACTCGGTGCTTTCGCAAGAGCGCTCGCATGAAAATTGTCTTTTCTGAGCTTGTGAATCGGTCTGCAGCGGCGCAACCCCTTGTTCATGGATAGCTGAGCACAGCTTCTTGCAAAAAGTCGGTAGATCGCTGGAGCTTCTCTCTTGGAGCTTTTGTAAAAGTGTTCGAATCAAAAATTTATTTTTTAGAGTTTGTAAAGCGGTCAGGAACGGTGCTTTCTTTTTGTTAGTAAAAATCCGAGCACATTCTCTAGCGAAACGTCGGTGGAGCGCTGGAACAGCGATCTCGGAGCTTTCGCATAAATATGCGTACCAAAAATTGATTATTTAGAGCTTGTAAATCGGCCAGGAGCGGTGCTTTTCCTTTAATAAAAATCCAACCCCAGTTTCTAGCGAAATGTCGATAGATCGTTTAAGCAGCGATCTCTGAGCCTTCGCGAATGAGTGCGTATTAAAAATTGTTTATTTGGAGCTTGTAAATCAGTCAGCTGCACTGCTTTTTCTTTGTTTATAAAAATCAAAGCACAGTTTTTAGCGATATGTCGATAGATCGCTTAAGCAGCGATCTCTGAGCTTTCGCGAATGAGTGCGTATTAAAAATTTGCTTGTAAATCAGTCAGCAGTGCTGCTTTTTCTTTGTTTATAAAAATCCAAGCACAGTTTCTAGCGAAATGTCGATAGATCACTCGAGCAGCGATCTCTGAGCTTTCGCGAATGAGTGCGTATTAAAAATTG
>QLYP01001390.1:0-15541 GCA_016647725.1 Nasonia giraulti | reverse complement strand
TATGATTTTCATTATTCATATATGAAACAACGAGTAGGAGAAAAATGTAAACTTCTTTATACAGATACAGATAGTTTAATATACGAAATTGCGGACATTGATATGTGATGAATAATGAAAGAAGATATACACAAGTTTGATACTTCTGATTATGCTGAGAATAATCAGTTTGAAATTCCGCGTGTTAATAAAAAAGTTCCTGGATTGATGAAAGACGAATGCTGTGGCAAGATTATGACAGAGTTCGTAGGTTTAAGAAGCAAAATGTATAGTATTTTGATTGATGGAGCTGAGACAGTCAAAAAAGCTAAAGGGATAAAATCCAATGTAGTAAAGAAATCAATCACATTCGAAGATTATCGAAAATGTCTTCAAGATCTTGTTATTATAAAACGTGAGCAGTACAATATTCGTTCAAAATTACACATAGTCCATACTGAAAAACAAGAAAAAATTGCTCTAAGTCCTCACGATGATAAAAGATACTTATTACCTCATAGTACACTTTACCCTGGGGTTATTACAGAATTATGGAAGAGCAGATGGCGCAAGCTGCAATGCATGTAGAGGGGGAAGCAGAGGAGAGGGGATACAATGCAGCTAATGGCAATGAAGCAGAAGAAAAAAGAGAGGGAGAAAATGCGAGTGAGGATGAGGCAACCAATGGCAATGATGCAGAAGAAAAAAGAGAGGGAGAAAGTGAGAGGGGGGATGAAGGTGAACAAATCAGGATTGAATGCGATGTGCCTGAGGAGTTCATGCACAAATGGGATCCATCATTAGATAAGATAAGATTAGAATCAGAAGAGAGAAGGGATATCTTACTAGAGGCAATGGAAAGGGCAGGAATTGAGGAGGGAAATGGGCTATATGAACGCACGGACGACAACGAGGACAAACCTTCTACAGAGACCAAGGCTCACCTAACTTCATAATAAGTTACTTATATTTCATAGTTCTCCCTCATTACTTGTCTTTAATACAATTTTCTCTAACATAAATTTTTATTTTTGCTTTTTTTAGAATGGATCTATCTGCACTCAACAAGATTGCTGAGCGAGAGTTCTTGCCAAAGAAAAGAGTAACAGACATGAAAAAAGATCATCAGTACATGGTGACAGCACTGAAAGAGGTCAAGAAAAGGTTCGGTACGAAGATTGTTGCTGAACTTGATGACAGCTTTCAAGTTTTCTTGCCAGAGAAGATTTCATCGGCTATTCTGAAAGATGAAGCGTTTTTCAATTCACTCTGCAACAGTGCAAATAAACTTTGTTTATTTTTAAAATATCTGGGTGGATCTTTTAAGTTCGATTCTAGTACTCAATAAGAATGAATAAATCACAAATTGATTTTACAAAGATATATTTTTTATTAACTTGTACATAATAATAATACATGAATAAATTTAATATGATAAACATAATTATTACTTACTACAATCTGATCCTTCTATCCATAAAAAGAGAACATAAATTGTTAATATAGTTACATTAAAGAATCTCATTTTTATTTATCCAACTATTATGCTCGTCACTAAATCCTGGCCATTTAATATATACGCGTTTACCACTTTTTCTTAATACTTTTTCTACTAGATAAATTTCAGGATACATAGTTTTATGAATTTCTGTTTCATAAAAGCCACTTGAGACGGTGTTATTGTTATAATCTTCGAGGTGGTATATTGTCGGATTAGTTTTGACAACTCGCGTTATTGTAAAAATTTCAGTAGACCAGTTTGGTGTGTAACCTTTTTCTAAAACATTTTTTATCCTACTTATTCGTACTTTATCTCCTACTTTTAATTTCGATTTTTTCACTGGCGACTTTTCATTTGGAAAACATCTCTTGACTTCTCGCTCATTTGCCTGTGTAACATTTTCAGGCTCGATTCCTGTTGTCCGATGTTTTCTCGAATTATATGCTTTGAGCAAATTAGGTAGAATAGCCAACCATTTATAACTTCCTTGTTTACTGAATTCTGTCCACATTGCATTTTTTAACGTTCTATTGAATCGTTCGCATATACTTGCATGAAGATTACTATGTGAAGAGTATAAGTGTATATTGTGCTTCTTCATAAGTTTTTGAAAAATTGAATTGTAAAATTCTTTTCCTTGGTCAGTTTGTAGATTCTTTGGTACTCGTCCTTCTTTCAGTATTGACTTCATAGCTGTAGTAACATCATTACCACTCTTTGACTTGACTGGCACGGCCCATGCATACTTTGAAAATATATCTATGATAGTGAGTAAGCAATGAAAACCCTTGTTTTCTTTAGAATATGGTATCATTTCTACAAGATCAGCTTGCCAAGTCTCGTCTATTCCACGTATGTCATGTTTTCTACTCTTGTATCGCCGACGTGCTGGCTTATGCAGCTCTTCAGCTACTCTGTGACGTTCCATCTTCGTTTACAGTAGATGAAAATCCATCTGGAAATTCGTCTATACGAACTTTTAATTGTTTATTCACTTCTTCAATTATATAATCAACACCAGAGTAATTGCGAAGAGTTGTATTATAAAGATAACGCAATTTTGCATCCACTTCCAATTGATGTTTTTCAACTTGCTGCTTGTATTCTTCTATAACTTCACCAATTCCAGAAATTTTAGCAGCTATATAATTTATTTCAGATTGTAGAATAACTTTCAGTGAATGCAAGGTGATAACATTGTTTGGCTGATTGGGCGGTCCTAGGTTGCAAAGTCGCTTGTTTTCTAAATCAAAATCACCGTCCGGTGCAAAATTGAAACCAATGCCTGGAGGACCACGACTCACTTGCGAGCCCTCAAGTTTTCTTCCAAACATATTGAGACTCATAGTAGTACTGATGCAAAGAAGAAAGTTGCGTGTCAATATATATGCCCAGTTTCACGTAATTCCTCAATAATCGACTGGATTTCATTGTCGTGATTATTATTTCCAGCTGATCGTTCGGCAATCAATAGACGAAGTCTCTCAGTAAGCTCATTTGGATCATCCCAGTAGACGAGATCAATGGAAGAACTTTTCTTAGCTATTTTATATTTAGGTATGAGTCCTCCTCCGCTGCTACTGTTCTTTTTACGTGGAATGCTGTGGAACATTGATGCTAAAATATTCTTAAATTTATTACTTCTCGACATTCGTATAGATTCACTTTTGCTGAATTTTTTCCGATGAGCATTTGTTGCTTCCAGAATCTTGCGATAATTTGCACGATCTGATGCTCCATTAAATTCCATTAGTCCACTCGTTTTAGGATAACTTTCATTTCTGACTTTGACATATTTATCATCAAATTCAATTTCTGAATCACCAATCATATACACTTCATCAACCTTTCGCACTCCGTATATATTATCAATCGTTCTACGGCTTTTATCTAGCAATGATAAAAAGTCTTCAGCTGATTCATTTTTTCCACTCGCAGATCTAAATGTAGAATTGGTTATTGTGTCAAAAGCATCATCATCATCATCATCATCATAATCATAAACATTATAATCCAATAAACTTGATTTATTGTTCTTATTTTGATCGTTGAGCAAACTCGATCGATCGATTCTCATTCGTTTTTTCATTTTTTTTACTGTTGTTTTGATCCAAAATGTGATTGGACGGTTGCTGTAGTGAGCTTTCACTTTTCATCTCAACAAGTTTCTCAAGTGGTGTGATGACTGGTTTTAGAGTATCACCGATGACTTTTTCAAAATCATCTTTCTCCTGTTTTAATAAAGTGTATTTTTTGTTAATAGCCTCACGAGCTCGCAAGAGCTCACTAAGAACATTCTTCTCTTTCGTGAAGTAGAGACTCATAATTCCTTTTTTATTGCAAAACAATCAAATCCTTTTCTGTATCTACCCTCATTCATCGGTCAATCTTTGTCAATAACGATGAATCCATATTTATCATTCTTCCAACATTCAGAACAAAGATTCCGAAATTCGTTGAAAGTTAAATCGGTATTCACATGATCTTCATAGATATGTTTATGATTTACATCATCTTGTCGATAAATTACTAACAAATTGACATTATCTCTAATGAGATGTTTTCCTATATGAGCATAAGATTGACATAGATAGAAGCTATCTACACTCTTATGTCTCCCCATACAGAAGAATGCTCTGACGTTATCCTGCTTCTCACATGCCACATCATCAAAAATCATTATTGAATTTGGAAGGGCTTCATCTGGAGATACTACAGATTCATGCTCACTGAACGGAAGATATGATACTCCTTCAATCGGATCCAAGACATTTTTGAGAAATTGATACTTTGGCTGATTCAAGGATTTAGAGTATACATACAAATTCTCAAACCTAAGACCATTGGGGTGTGTAATTAAAGCCAATAAACTATTTGTTTTTCCACAGTTTGATGGACCACAGAATACTGCTCGTATACTATCTGGCAGTAAATCCCCATGACGCTTCTTTCTCTTCTCTTTTCCAAAATCAAAATTCGTGACAGGGAGTTTGACGTTCTGCTCGGTAAAATCCATGTTCACACAACAGAGTCAGATTCAACATTGAGCTCTCGAAATATAAACGCTCGTTTTATACCATGAACGTCAGTTGTGAATCAACACTCGAAGAGAGATGATCATACACAAATCTCAGACACAGCCGAAAGGCTATGGATTGCTTGATAAAGTTATCAATAACTTACCTGTTGAAATGCATCTTCCTGGATATCAATACTGTGGTCCCGGAACTAAATTGAAAAAGCGAATGAAAAGAGGAGATCCTGGTATTAATCCGCTTGATCAGGCTTGTAAAAAACACGACATAGCTTACTCCGATAAAAACGGAGATCGTAAAACTGCTGACAAGATGCTTGCTGAGGAAGCTATGCAACGTGTCAGAGCTAAGGATGCTAGTCTTGGCGAAAAAGCTTTTTCTTTTGCTGTTAGCGATGCTATGAAATTAAAAGGAAAAACTGGAATGGGACTGAAATTTAATAAGTTAGTGACTGCGGCTAAAAAATCAATGTCAACAAGTAAAAGTTCTCGCAAGGTTATTCAATCAGCCTTGAAGGGTGCACGTCAAGCTATTAAAAGTGTAGGTGGAAAGAAAAAAGTTACCATTTCACGTGTTCTGACGCTTCCATCAAAAATTGGTGGAGTTTTTTCTTTTCTCATTCCATTGTTCGCAGGACTAAGTGCAATCAGTGCTCTAGCAGGAGGCGCTGCTGGAATAGCTAAATCAGTTAATGATGCTAAAGCTGCGCAGAAAAATCATGAAAAAAGTAAGAGGCATAATAAGACCATGGAAGCTATTGCTTTAGGCAAAGGTCTTCATCTTAAGCCCTATAAAACTGGAATGGGATTATTTATGAAACCTCATATCGGTCGTAGTCATCAAGTCAGTAGAAAAAAAAACTTCGATTTAACTTTGCCAAATCGTGCACTGACTGACTACGATCTAAAAAAAATATGCTCATATGATGATAATCTCAGATTTCAGAGGTGTTTTCATGAGAAATAATCTACCACCCGATGGTCCATGGCATAATGAAACAGCAGTGGTAAACTTGGACGACTTTCAAAATAGAGGCACTCACTGGGTTTGTATCGCAAACGTGGTCCTGAAGTGATTTATTTTGATAGTTTTGGTGATCTTAAACCTCCTAAAGATCTCATGTTATATTTTAACGTGAAAGAAGTGAAATACAACTATAAAAGATATCAAAATTTTGACTCATTTATATGTGGCCATCTTTGTCTCTTTTTCTTAGCTGGGAGACTATAAAAGGAGTGCTCACTGACGAATACAATCATTATCTTCCGATCAGTCATGGAAGTTAGCTTCACATTGAGTCTCTCAGGAAACTCATCTGTCTTAGAAGCGCAATATTTTCCTTCAATTGAACTACCGAAGCATAAAAATGTTGTCTTGGGTTTAGTTGAACTTTTATCATTTAACTCTATTCCCAATGTTGACTATTCAAATAATAAACTGCATTTAAACGGAGATATTATTATTAATATTCCTACTGGCAGTTATGAGATTGATGCTATTAATCAATTTTTACAAGCAAATTTGAAATCCAAAGGAATCGAATTATCGTTGAAAGCTAACAACAATACTCTTAGAAGTGAAATTCTCTGCAGTCATCCGATAGATCTCACACCTCACGATTCCATAGGCCGTCTCCTTGGCTTTGCTCCTCGCACTCTCGAAGAGAACATTCAACACAGCTCTGATTTACCAGTGAAAATATTGAGAATCAATGCACTCAGAGTTGAGTGAAATATTACTGGAGGTGCTTATCAATAATAAGAAAGTTCATACAATCCATGAGTTCTTTCCCAGAGTGCCTCCGGGATATAAAATCATAGAAGGTCCGTCACACGTCATATATCTACCGGTCAGTGTCAAGTGCATAGATCATCTACAAATTCAAATTGTCGATCAGGATGGAAATTTAGTGAATTTTCGAGGAGAGGAAATCACTATTAGACTTCACATCAAATCTGTATAATGGGCAACGTTTACAATTCTGGATCATATATAAATCAGTCATCATGGTAACCAGTCATCAGTCTACCGAAGAAACTCAAACCGTTAACACGCAAGAGCATTCAGTTTCTGAAAAGTCTAGGACTAAAAGTTCGTGGAAAAAATTCACGTGTATAATTCTTTGCTGTTTCCAGAAAAATGGACGAAATTCTAAGCATTCGATCAGGTGTCGTATTCGATGAGTCTATTGCTCATTACGAAGTACGCGCACATCAACCATACTCATCATTAAGTTTTGACAACAGCGATGAAATTCGTATTTCTATCCAACATCAAGATCTATGTCTTTTACCATCGCGCATCTCTATCCATATATGTGGAAAGTTGCAAGTAAAAGGTGGATCAGCAGCAGCACTTGCTAAAACTAAATTTGTCAACAATGGCATTTCTCATCTGTTTGATGAAATTCGTTATGAGATTAATGCTGTGGAGATAGATAAAAGTAAAAATGTTGGTCTGAGCAGTGTTCTGAAAGGATTGATTTCATTTAAGTTGAATCAGAATGATATGCTGGAGAATGCAGGCTGGCTTGGTATTCAAGGCAATATCAAATCGGTCGTAGATGACAAGGGCAATTTTGACGTTGCGATTCCACTGAGTATGATCTTGGGTTATTAAAAGTTTACTTTATTAAAAGTTTGACCCTTATTAATCGCCGTTGCGTATCTTAATCTTAGAAGAAATTGTCGTCTTTTCATTTCGAATCGTATTTTGTCTTTAGAGTTGGATCGACATATGGTATTAAAACAACATATTCTGCTTTACATCCACGAATTATTTTAGCACAAATAAAAGAATTCAATAATTTTCATACAGTTAATCAAGTACCATTACAAAGACCATCATTCAAATTAATATTACGAAGAAGAATTACAACAGTGCCTACTTTCAATAGCAGATAATTAACCGGTAAGCCATTTCGCGTCAACGAATTTAAAAATTCTTCCAAATTATTGTTACACTTTTTTATCGCCTTTGATTTTGAATAATATTTCATTGTTAATATTATGTACATCTACATTTTTTGCAGCTAGAAAAACTTTTTGGTAAATCTCCTCATTATTGACACTTAAGTTTTCTCTAAATATTTCTAATAATATTTCGTGTGGAATTTCTATCGTATCTAACTCATTTTCAAAACTCTTACAATATTTGCTTCGCCAATATTTAAAAGTCATTGTTTAAATTCCGTTTCATTTTCATCTACTTTTAGATTATCGTTTAAAGATATATGCTGAAAATTAATCCATTTACTATTTTGATTTCTCCAAAGCTTTGTGATGGTGAAAATTTCGATATCAAAGATTTTGATGTTTTCGAGAGTTTTTGAGTCAGGAAAAGTGGTTTTTGAAAAATGTAGGTCTTTATGTTTTTTTTATGTTGCGTACGCAGGGTAAGCTTTGCACAAGTGGCCCTCCGACACCAGATCCTCATAGATACGATTGTTAAACAATACTTTCGTGGAGCCCGTTCATTGGCCTAGTTGGCTTCTTTTTTAGGGTTTGACATTTCCATACATCCTCCATCCACCAAAGTAATTAGGAGTTCAGGATCAAACTCGTCTTCTTCTTTCTGCGTTAATCTGGCTTCTTGTTTCTATGCTCTCAGTGCTGTTATATTCAGCACTTCGCTAGCTATTGGCATCTTTTGATCTTTTTTGAATTGCTGTATCTTAAAGAAAAAGCCACGTTTGCCCTATCCAACTTTTTCTCCATGATTTATATGCTATTTTACACCATAAGCTAGTTTTTTAAAAATATTCTAAGATAACTCGCTTCGCAATTCAACTAAACGTCCTCAAAATTCGGACTCGGTATAGGCTTCTCATGTTAAAATACAAAATGGTCAATGTTTAATATCTTTAAAAATAATGTCGCTTAGGGGGTAAAAAAAATACCACGTAGCAGAGGACACTTTATTGAACAAAGTTTGAGCGATATTCTAAAGAAATAAATATTACGGTGAACTACCTTGATGAAGTTGGCAGCGGTTTTTAAACAATTTTGAATTATTATAGCTCTATTGCCATGTTTAACTACTGGAAATTTTTGCCTAAAATCGCACGAAACAATCATTACTTTATTTCCGAAAACAATATTATTTTTACATAAATCTCTAAATATAATTTTTATTCAAATTCAAAAAAATAATTTATAATATATATTTATACAGGTCAATCAATAATTAGAATTTAAAAGCTTCATACTTTTGAAAGCAATTATAATACATCAATAATTTATTAATTTAAGTATTTCCAAAGATAAATTAACTGGCTTAAAGTAGAAGAAATCTATTATTATAGTGGGAAGCTAACGGTGTGCCATTTAAAAAGAATAAATGTCAAATTTTATTCTTTACCAAAAGATTGAACCAAGCGATTTCACATTTATCAAAGAATAAAATGTATCAACACTATATTAAAATTTTATATTTAGTCGATTTTGTAAAAAAAAACCTCCAAAACTCGTAAAAAAAACTAAATCTATTTTACAGTAGAAATATCCTTTAAACGTAAACCATTCAGGTTACTGAAAAAAAGTCAAATGTATCAACTTTTAATTAATTTTTAGCAATAAAAGAACTTAAAAAATGTCTATCCGTCCATCCAGTTTTTTTTTGCATTTATTTCACAAAACTTGTTGTATTTTATGAATAACAAACTATTTAATCGTATAGACAGGTACATATAATAAAAATATATATTCCTACCAAAAAACATTTTCTAGATTTGGTCCAGGTAGATTGGAAGCTGTAAAAACAATTCAGAAAAAAATTATATTTGGTCTATTTTGTAAAAACCCTTCAAAACTCCAGATGAAAGGGATGCTGCGAATAATTATTTGTGTATATATGCTGTATTTTTTGAAGCCATCTATTTGAAAATATGAAATAAGGAATGCTTAATGTATTCATGCATATCATACGAATTTATCTGGAGATTCGATTTACATAAAAGGGATAATACAAATAAATTTTGTGCAGATATGCACTTTTTTTAAAGCTATGTTTTTGTGAACCCACCCGGGCGTGGGTGTGATGAGCCCACACTGGCGAACGCATTCATCTAGAAACACTACGCAAGCACCACCACAACAACGAACACTCAACAATATTTCCTATTTTCACTCTCTCTTTCTACCTCGCTATGTCTATATTCTATCTCTTTTAGCACACATTACAAAAATCCTGCTGTCGTGGAGGATGCAGGAGCGATGACAACTGCCCCGAAAGGGGATGTGTAGAATGATTCGCCACCTGGTCTTACGCGGTAACGAAGCCAGCGAAGGCGCGCTGCTTTGCAGGGGGGCGTTAGGATACGAGAATAATTCCGTAGTGTGTCCGACGATGAGTTGGCTCCGTCCTCATCAAAGTCGGAAAGCTCTCATACTTAGTTCTAGAGAGGTATGGGGGTTATCACCTCTAGAACGGTTGACTCACCCGCGATCGGAACAGGATCCAAAACGCGCGGATTTAACTTACTATCACGGCTCAAAAAACATGTGTTTGTGAATATGAAATGACGAATGTTCTATGAATTTATGAACATCACAAGATGTAATTTGCTGATTTGATCCAGATGAAAGGAATGCTGCAAATAATTAGTTATTGTCTGTTGTATTTATTTTTTTATTTACCCTAGCGGAAATGATAAACGTGAAAAATTGTGATAAATCGTGTGCAAAAGTGAAACATTGTAACGTAAATGTGTACAATTGTGAAAAACTAAAAAAAGTATTAAGATTTGGAACAATAAGAAAAATTAATTTACAGAATATATTACACTTTATTTCACATTGTTGCACATTTATAAAAAACATTTTTCACGATTTTTCACGGTTCCTCACAAATATTTGACATACTAAAGGATTAATTGAAAATAAAAAAAAAGTGACCTAAGGTAGGTAAGGTAGGATCGAACCCGGGTCTTCAGCGTGCCAGTCAAACGTCTAACCACCTGAGCTAATATCTTATACGCTTCTAAGATATATTTCTTTCTTATAAGGAGCACTTTATATACTGTCTGAAAATGGGTTAAAATGCAATATTTTGTTGGAAATAAACAAAACCACATCCTAGAGTAACTACCGGCACATAAAAAACTCATTTTAAAGTAGAGTTGTGTCGTTATGTCGGAAACAAACTCGAAAAAACCAGACTTGTGACAAATATGAAATAATGTGCACGATTGTGAGGAAATGTGAAATACTGTGCATAAATGTTACATGAAATTGCACTTTTTTGCTAAAAAAAATAAATGTGTAAAAACGTGAAACAATGTGAAAAACTGTGAAAAATAGTGAAAAATTATGACAATTTTCTTATTAGCGATGTTCCAAATATTGATATAAAATTTTGATTTTTCACATTCTTTCACGTTTCCTTACAATTTTTCACAGTTTTTCACATTATTCATTTCCACTAGGGTATTTTCTAAATTGTAAAATTTTACGTTTATAACTTTTTTTTTCAATTGTTTTCATTTATCTTTTTCATTAGGGATTGAAGATATCGTTATCATTTAATATAAAAGTAAATATCGTATTATGTATTACATTTTAGTACAGAATATAAATGTTATGATTGTTATAATCTCACAATTTACATTATTTTATAAATGTAAATAAAAAAAATGTTTAATTAATATAATTTTTTGTTAGATTTTGTTAATACTGTCATCAAATAATTACAAAGAGTTTAAAAACATTTTTTAATATTCAAAACTTATTTCTATTTTATTCTATAATTTCAAAGCCGCTCCTATGTTCTAGTAGCTATAACTACTTTTATAGAATGTTGGCTGTATTAAATATATTCATTTATACTCGACGGTAATTCATTCTTATGAAACGTTTCCGAAGACGTGCTTTTGATTAGTTAGAATTTATCCATCTGGCAATCTTATTGGAGCATTTCAAAAACATTCCACAAGAATTAACTACCATCAAGTGTACATCTAATATTTAACAGTATATTTAATAATGACTCGTTAAATAATTAAGGGAATGTCGGTGTAAAAGCTTCGCATATCCACCACGGAGTATTTTGTATTTTCAAACTTCTAGAAAAACGAAAGTCCGATCGAATTTATCTTTTGGTAGAACGATTCATTAAACTTAACACTACGGTGCTACAGATTTGGTTTTTCATTTGCAAGCTTTATTTAAAAAGTTTTATGTAAAATTAGATTTTAGAGATTATATTTTATATATTATAGATTATATTATATTTTATTAATAGAAAAACAACATTTAGGATTTATCGTTGCTAATCTGCATTATAAACTCAAATTAACGTTGTGTTTTATTCAATTTTTGCTTATTTTCGACAGTAGTACAAAAATTTTAATTGTCAATATTTTTTAACAACATGAGTAGAAGGGTTGGATTAAAAAAATATACCAGGTCACAGAAAAATCAGTTAAAATCGATCATAAATAAAAAAGTCGCAAGAGCTGAAAATTGGCTATTTTGGCGAAAATAGCGTTTTTTGCTGTTTTCTAAAATCAAGATCTCATTTCTGTCTGGTTATTTTCTATAAAACCAACGTAAAAGGTTCACATTCTGTGATGGCTTCTGAATGGTGGTTGATAAGACGCTGATTGTGCATAGAAGTTTATCTACATGAATTTCGAGTACTCAAACTTCCCGTTTTCATATTTTTCGACCTTTATTGCTATTTTGAAGTCTTCTTTCCCACTCATTTTTTATCAATCAAGATTAACTAAAATTGATATTTCTCCGCTTTTCAAGAGAAACAATTTCATTTTAAGCTTAATTTTAAAAAGCAGGTTGGCAGGGTCAGTTTCATACACATAAGAATTATACACGATTTAATATAACACAAACGTTTATGAAATTTTTATTCTGCGCAATGTGTTTTTGATTGAACACACATGGAAAATATAAATATTTAGATATCGTTCTACACGTTTAAATTTACACGATAAAGAAATCAATATTTAATATACCTCCAAATTGTACACAATATATTGAGCACTGAAAATTTTTAGACAATAATTACGAGTGGTTGGTATTTAACACATATTATTATACACAATTAAATTATACACAACTTTATTTTTGTTTGGTAATGATTTATTTTACACTAATATAATAATATTTTACACGTCCTAATATATACGCAAAATAACATTTTTTCTACACCTATGTTTATACACATTAGAATAAATTTTAAAGAAATACCAAAGTTTTACACATTTTATTGTTCACAATGGTACATATTAATTAAGCATTCTACACTTGGCCAGTTGATGTGTTGTGAATATTTTTTATTCTACATCCATGGAAAAATTTTATTATTAATTCGTACTTTTGTACACAACGTATTATACACGCCACGATCGGGCAATGTCTTAACACCTAGGGAGAAAAAATCTTGTCAATTGACATCTGCAGAATTTTTCCCAAACCCTACAGGATTTCCGCAACAAAAAAAACGCTCTTGATTTAGTGGACGTTGTTAACCACTAACTGAACTAGATAGTTTTAAAAGAGATCGCCAAGTTTTTTTTGAGGAGCGTGCTGATGAGTTATAATTTCTTTAAGTATTCTAAGAAGTAGGATACTTTTTATACCAAGGTGTGTTCTAGCTTGAGTGTGTAGTTTGCGATTCGAATTAAAGACGAACTACCACGAAGGCAAGTGGGTATTAGCGGAACGGAGACGAGGACTTAAAAACCACACACGAGGTTAAAAACACTTACGAGGAGCGTCCACACCCTTTGGGTCATAAAAAACAAGTTTAAAATAAATTTGGTCGTTTTTGAGCGTTTTTCCTATAAGTCCTATTTATCCCAGATAAAGATCAGCCTAGATAATATCTTCGCTCCGTACAAAGACTAGCACAGTTCAAATTTTCAAACAAAAACTAGCACAACTGACGATTTAACTAGCATAACTCGCGACTTTATTTTACTTAAAATGTGAGTATTTTACGTTTTTATTGGTTTATTTTGTTGGTTAAGTTAATGAAAACCCTTGGACAAAGACAGACAAACCTCAAATTTTTGAAAGGTTTCAGAAATTTTAGTAGGTTTCTAATAAAAATGAATAATTTAAAAAAATGTTTGTAAAATATTGTATTTTTTAAAACAATTTTAAATTAGGTAAAAAGTTGTAAATTGTGAATATTTAAAAATGTTCGGACAGCTTCACAAAAATCGGGAAATTTTTACAGAAATTAGCTGCGTTTAAAATTTGAGTTGTGCTACTTAGTCTCCGCGGGAAATTTGAACAGTGCTACTCTTCGTAGGGAGCGACGAAATATATTTTATATGTATGAACCTTGATCCTTATAAGCGTTTTTTTAGTATATATAATATATATATATATATATATATATATATATATATTATATATATATATACTAAATATATATAATTTATAAAATTATAATTTATGACATAATGAAGCTTATAAAAATTTTGAAAATCTTTGAAAAGTGTTTTTGCAATAATAATTTCAATTTACAATTTATAGTTTTGCCCACAATATTCTATAGAAAACACTAATCTTCCCCCAACCTAGTTGCACAATGTACTATTCTGATTTAGTGTATGCAAAGTTGCATTTTAGAAATTTTAAACTTTATTTAAAATTTCCTATTTTTTCTGATCCATTTCCCAGAAAATTCCATGACTTTTCCTTGATTTCCAGATTTCCTTGATCGTCTGAACACTGTTAAAAACAACGACTGAAGCACCGGATTTTGCCGTAAACGATTGATCTTTTGAGGTGAAGAGTCTAGGTATACAATGAATGTATATAATGTATATAATGAATCTTTTCGTGTTCTGAAATTCCAAAACTTAAGAGTAAATATCTCATCACCATGTCTGGAACCTTTCATGGTTTTGTTTATGAATAAATATCAATAAAAAGTAAACATGTTGGAAAATTTATATATAGTGCTTTACAGTTGTCTATTTTAATTAAATTAATCTTCTTTCACAACAGGAACTAATTTGTTATGTTTGTCGGAATAGTAAATCGCGTATTGTGTTGCTATTCTATGAAAATGGACGTAATTTCTTATAATTCCAAAATTATGCTATCAAACCTTATTGCAAGTTTTTTGTTTTCTATATTTACAGCTTTAATGAGTTAAAATCTTAAATATGAAAAGATAATCAAAACAACTTTTAATCATCTTATCTCTGGTACAAAGCATAACGCGAGCATTTTAATGGTTTTCGGACGTTTGCAGTGTATACATATATTAGTTATTGTAAATATCAATCAATATTCTAATCTGGGCGACACTTTTCCGATATCCCCTGTTAGCTTTTACAATTTTGCTTAATTCTGTTTGTTCATTTTGCAAAATTAACGGCCCTACTATACAATACATCAAAGGTCCTTATAACAGCAAGTAAATCCTGCAGATTGTGCAATTTTTACGGTCCTAACCCTGGTAGAAAATTGACGAGTTGAACTAGTCAGTACACTAGCACATCGCGAGTTCCAAAGACGAATTGTTTCTCACAAATTTCAAAAAGAAATCGGCAACATCTCGGGAAGACGAATTCGCATGCGCGCGCATATAACATAACCTTTTGAGGTTATTATGATGCAGTATAATAATACCTATTCAATATAAGATAAAAATGATTTATTAATGAAGGCTTATATTTTTATTGATTATTTTTTAATTAAGTGATATCAAACATTATTTTACATATTGGTTATGTTGGCTGGTGACTTAAGTTAAATTGGGTGCCATAGTCTTAGTAGTCGACATCCAAGTTCATTATTACTATTCCATCTGTGTTATATAAAAGCTAGATATCTGAATTT
Organism: Nasonia giraulti; assembly: GCA_016647725.1. Taxonomy (NCBI): domain Eukaryota; kingdom Metazoa; phylum Arthropoda; class Insecta; order Hymenoptera; family Pteromalidae; genus Nasonia; species Nasonia giraulti. Next base: position 209 of record QLYP01001390.1, on the reverse strand, counting down.
TTGTACAGATATTTGTTAAATTATTTAGAAATTAGTCACCGTATCAGTTTTTACTTAAATGTCCTAGTTGGAATTGTCAACTCGAGGGCTATGAGAAATTTTGGATATGGCGGGTGACATTTCTTGTTAGGCTTGTTCCAGAGGATCTAATAACTCTAGCCACTTGTATTTCTAGTTTCTAGTGTATTTTTATATGTAGAAAGTTACAA
>QLYP01000139.1:331461-349610 GCA_016647725.1 Nasonia giraulti | reverse complement strand
GCTTCCTCTCGCCTTTCTCCGATATGCCGGAGTATTTTATTATTAATGTCGTGACCTGTGGCGTAGTTCGGTTTATGCAATATTTTATTAGTAATTTAGTGCACATAGGATAGCAGGGTTTAGGCATTTTTGTTTTTACATTTCTTGCTCGCTTTCGCTCGCCTTCCTCCGATTTGCCGAGGTATTTTATTGTTAATGTCGCTACGCATCTCGTTGTTCGGTTCACGCATTTTTGTTTTCGATTTGTCACTCGCTCTCGCTCGCCTCCCTCCGATTTGCTGAGGTATTTTATTATTAATGTCGCTAGGCGTGGCGTAGTTCGGTTTATGCATTTATATATTTATTTATTTGACTCCAGAGTTAAAAAAGTGTCCAAAACAATTGCATTCGATACAGAGTTGATATTATTTGCACAATAACACACTATAACGACGCAATCCTGCAGAGGAATACAATATTTTATTTTCGCAGGTCCGGATTAACAATACTAAAATTATATGAGAACTGCCTAGTTATTGCTGTTTCTTCAGCAATAACATCTAGGCATACAACAGACCTTACAATCTCTATTCATGCTTAAGGATAACATGAAACTATATCAGAGAGCCATAGTTTCAGTTGCTGGCAGTCTATTGTCGTGGTATTTGTTATTTCACACATTAATTCTTAACCAGTCTTGTATTTTTCTGATGTTTGTTTTACTCCGCATGTCTAAGAATTTGAGATTATTCGGTAGTTTATTATAGATGTTAATCTTTGATGTAACTATTCTTTGTGCTTACAGTTTTGTTATATTTTGGTTGGATTATTAGTTTATTTCTTGTTCTGCTTGTTGAATTAATAAACTGATCTTTAAAGTTAGTATAATTATAGCATAGACTTTCGTATGCAAATAATTGCTGTAGGTTAATTAGCTCTTTGAAAGATATTTTTATTTATAATTTTCAGGATTCTTTTTTCGACCGTTTGTAACAGTTGCAAGTTATTTTGGTACGCACCACCCCACGCAACTATTTCATAGTTAATCAGACGAAAAATGCGTAGTAAATTATTCTTAAAGTAGATGTATCCATGAATTTGGAAATTTTACTGAAAATAAAAATAAGGTATCTAGCCTTATTTATGAGATATTGAATATGTTTATCCCGTCTTATATTATAATCAAATATTAGGCCTAGGTATTTCGTTTAATTTACTTTCATTAGTATTTCGTGATTTATTTTAAATTAAATTTTCTTTGGCACGCTATCGCAATAGTTTCTAAAAGTGACATATACTGTTTTTTGAATATTTAATGTTAGTTTATTAAGTCTGAGCCATGTTTAGATATCTTCAAGGTGTTTGTTCATTTTATTTTTACTTCAACTTCAGACCAGGTTTTTCCATTAACTATCACTGCCGTGTCATCTGCATAGGATATTATAGTTTTCTGGCATATTCATAAGTAAGTCATTTACGTAAAGTATGAAAAGCAATGGGCCAAGTATCGTCCCTTGTGGGACACCAGTATTTACGTTTTCGAATCTTGTATGTGAACCTATTTTTACTTTTTGTTTCCTATTGTTTAAGTAACTCGTAATAAGTTGATGACCCTTACTTCTAATACCGTATGCGTAAAGCTTGTCTAATAGTATTTTATGATCTACAGTGACAAATGCTTTTGCCAGGTCTAGGAATGTAATAGATATCGGTGTACTCTGATCTAGGTTTTCTTATATTGTTTTAGAGATCATGTTCAAAGCATCTTTGGTTCCAATGTTTTTCATAAATCTATATTGATTTTTACTTAATATCTTACTTTGACTTACGAAGTCTATAATTCTTCTGTGTATAACTTTTTCAAAAATTTTAGTAATATTTGATATTAGTGATATCGGTCTATAGTTACGCATTTCATTTTTTTTCCCAGCTTTGTATATTAGTATTACTTCAGCCGCCTTCAGCATATCTGGCCAAATTGTCATTTCAATACATTGATTTATGACGTGGGCCAGTGGGTCTGCAATAATAGCAGCAATAGTATTAATTTTAAGTATCCTCGCACTTATTTTATCTATACTTTCGCTTTTTAGTTTCATGTTGTCTATAATTTTTATAATCTCTGATTCATTGGTTGGTTTAATGTAGATTGTTTTTGGATTGCTTTTAGGTAATTCTAGTTTTTTATTACTTGGTGTAATTATTTTATTACTTAATGTTTCGCCAAGTTTGCAATAATATTCGTTCATTTTATTTGCAATTTCTATTCTATTTATGATTATTTTATTGTCTTTAGTCAGTTTTTAGTTGACTAATAGTAGTCACAGTTTTACTTTTATTTTTGCCTATTTTGCTATTAATCCAGGCCCAGAGTTTTCTGGGATCATCACTATTTTTCTTGATTGTTTTCTTTTCATGATCAATTTTCGCTGCCTTTATAACTTTATCTAGAGTTTTAACGAATTGATTATAATTTTCCTTCAGTACTTTATTATCCGGATGTTGTTTTAGTTTGTTATATAATGTTTCTTTCGTAATACAGGATTTTACAATCGCTTTTGTTATCTAGTCTTTCCTGGGATTTTTTTGGAATTATGCAGGTTTGGTTTTTTGTACTTCGATTTTTCCATGCAGTATTGTATATCTTTTATTATTTCGTTTATATTTTCGTTTGGATCTTTTGTATTCCTTAATTTTGTCCAATTGACTTGCTTAGCAGTGTTATTAAGTTTTTTGTAATTGTAACGATAAAAGTGTCCTTCTAACTATTAGTTATCTTGTTTTAGTGTTCGATTTTTGAATTCCAAGAATAGTGGATAATGATCAGTAATAAGCGGCATAAGTGTTAGCGATTTTGTATTCAGGGCCAGTTTTAATAAAGATATTATCAATACACGTTCCTTCATTTGTAGTTATGTTTGTTGGTCTGGTGGTGTTTGTAAATCCTGGTAGAAAACCATTTTCTAGAAGGTTGTTTAGGAACTCTACACTTATATGATTGTAATCCTGTATATTTATGTTAGAATCACCAATTATAATATGGTTTTTTACATTTTATGATGAGATCTCTAGTTGTTTTTTATTATTAAGGGAGATAATTGTGTTTTGTATTTTAAGCTTACCTATTACAATCGTATCATTAGTATGTTTAACATTTTCATTTACATAAACCACAACACCATCATTTTTATTGATGTCGCCGTGATTGCAATATAATTTGTAGTCTTTTATTCTATAATACTATTAGTGTATTAATTTCTATACCTCTGTGCATACAATTACATATGGTTTTATTTTTAAGAAGGATTTGTAACTTTTCGAAATTGGCATTTAGGCTTCTGATGTTTAAGTACAGGAAAAGGTCATTATTACTACTTCTATCCTTATTAAAAGCCTTGACATCGCTGTAAATCCGCTCTTGTTCATTTAGACTATTTTGTATTTCTTCAATCAAATTTATTTTTGCTTCCATTATTAAATATCTTCAGCTGCTGTGTTTGCTGGATAATTCTGCTGACTGGTGCCTTGAAGTTGCATAGCTCTTTGGAATTTGCCCACGTTCTTTCCTGGTGCTACTGACCTCTGGTATAGTAGTCTGTTAGTTTGTATCGTGTATATTTGTTTAATTGTACTTGTTCCATCCCAAGCTGGTAATACAGGTGCGATTGGGTAATCAATAGAGTAAATATATTTTGTTATCTTCTTTTTAAGTATAGAACACTTCAGTCTGTCTGTTGGTAGATGATCTGTTGATAGACTTATTTTGAATTTATTATTGTTAAATATACAGTTTACACACTCAATTTTATTGTTATTACATACACTCACATTGTTCATTAGAGCACTTTATACATGCAGGATCATTCCTACCCTTTGATGCACTATGTCCGTATCTTCCACAGTTGTAGCAAGGGGTAATGTTTATCAGATCATACGCTTTACAGCACTGATGAACTACAAAAAACTTATTGTTGTTTTCACGTATTGACTTGTATATATCTGATGAGCATTCCATTAGTACTGTGCTGGTTTTGTTCCTTTTATTGGTGTACATGTGCAGTACCTCTGTTATAATGCCGCTACCCTAAGCGGGTCTTGGGCATTGTCGTCCAGATCGGACGGGTGGGTGCCTATCACCACTACGCAGCGCGTCCTCAGGTTGCGGATAGAGGAACACCTCTGAGAAGGAGGTTATCTGAGAATAAATTGAATAAGTAGCCGCGGACAGCCGAGAGGAACAGGCGTGGGTGTGATGAGCCCACACTGTCGAACGCATTCATCTAGAAACATTACGGGAGCATCGCAACAAAAAACACTTCACATTATCTCTTATCTCTTAATCTATCTCTTTCATCACACATTACAAGAATGGGCAAAAATCCTGCTGCCGAGGAGGGTGCGGAAGCGATGACAACTGCCACGAAAGGGGATGTGTAGAATGATTCGTCACCTGGTATTACGCGGTAACGATGCCAGCGAAGGCGCGCTGCCTTGCAGGGGGGCGTTAGGATGCGAGAATGAAACCGCAGTGTGTCTGACGATGAGTTGACACTGTCCTCGTCAAAGTCGGAAAGCTCTCATACTTAGTTCTAGAGCGGTATGGGGGTTATCACCTCTAGAACAGTGGACTCACCTGCGATCGGAACAGGATCCAGAGCGCGCGGGTTTAGCATACTATCATGGCTTAAAAAAATCAAAACCAAACCAAAAGGGATTTAAGGGTCGGAACCTGGAATGTTCGCAGTCTATACAGAGCAAGCGCGTTTAAAAAACTCATAAAGGAAACTGATAGGTACAATCTAGATTTGGTAGCAATACAGGAATCGCGGTGGCCAGATGGCGGAATACTGGCATCGGGTAACTTCACGTACCTGTATGGGGCCGGGAGCGGGGGATCCCTAGGCACCGGATTTCTCGTAAGCAAAAGCATCATACATTCGGTTAAAAGTTCCAAATCCGTCAATGATAGGCTCTCTTACATCATCATATAAGATAAATGGTATAGATATGTATTTATTAATGTACATTGTCCTACGGAGGACAAAGAAGAAGAAGCTAAGGATCTCATGGTTTGACGAAGAGTGCGAACTCTGGTTTGAAAGGCGCAAAAAGGCTAAATTAGATAGCTTACACAATGAAAGCGATAGGACCGTAGAAGAGTATTCTAACGTAAGGAAACAGGCGGGTGCGATATACAGAAATAAGAAGCGGGAGTATCAAAAGAATCTTATTAGGAGAATAGAAACAAAAAGTAAGGAAAATAACCCCCACGAAATGTACAGAGGGATTCACGCCATCAGAAAGAGTTTTAGGAGTAGAGCGCAATTGATGAAGGACGAAAACGGGGACCTCGTAACAAATGACAACGAATTACTGTCGCTGTGGAAAAACTATTTCGATAAATTATTAAACGTGCACGAAAATGGCGAAGAATTAGGAGACGAAATTCACACTGCTGAACTCCACGTGGAGGAACCGAACTACCAAGAAGTAGAGGCCACGAATAAAAAACTAAAAAACAACAAAGCAGTGGAAAATGACTCTATACCAGCTGAGTTACGCAAATATGGGGGCGTCAAGCTTACTTTTAAAATCTATAAACTAGTATGTGCCATCTGGAAAAGTGAAACAATACCCGAAAATTGGAAGGAATCTATCACTATTCCGATTTTTAAAAAGGGGGATATGACAGACTGCAATAACTATAGGGGGTATCTCACTTTTAGCAACGTGCTACAAAGTTCTGTCAAACGTAATACAAGCTAGACTCACTCTATTCGCGGAAGATATAGTAGGAGATATATAGTGCAGATTTCGGCGCAAAAGATCGACGAGTGATCAAATGTTTATCATAAGACAGTTGTTAGAGAAAAAGTGGGAATTTTGCGAAATCATACACCAACTATTTATAGATTTTAAAAAAGCGTACGATTCTATTAAGCGAAGCAAAATGTATCAAATTCTAGTACTTCTCGGTGTACCAAAAAAACTCGTGAGATTGATTCAAATATGTCTGAACGGAAGCACGGGAAAGGTCCGAGTAGGAGGTAATGTATCAAAACCCTTCACGATACGCGATGGTTTAAAACAAGGGGATGGGCTCTCTACGGTGATGTTCAACTTAAAGTTAGAGTATGTCATTAGAAAAATGCAGGTTAGCCAGCTGGGCGCAACGCTTAATGAAACAACGCAGATACTAGGCTGCGCAGATGATTTGGATATACTAGGGGATTGTAGGGAAACCGTAAGAAGAAACGCGGGAATCCTCATCAAAGCGGCAGAGTATACAGGGTTAGAAGTGAGTGAATCCAAAACAAAGTACATGATTGTGGATAAACTAGGCATCTGCAGAGGGGAGGGAGATCTCAGAGTTGGGTATTTTACTTTTGAAAAGGTTAGCGAATTCAGGTATCTGGGTACGACCATAAATGATAGAAACGACATTAATGTCGAAATAAACAAGAGACTCCATTCGGGTAATGCTTGCTTCTACGCCGTGAGTAATTTACTTAAGTCGAGGCTGTTGTATAAAAACGTTAAAATAAGAATATACAGGACAATAATACTGCCGGCGAAACGTGGGCTCTGACTAAGCAGGCGGACAACCGTTTTTGGGTATTTGAAAATAAAGTCTTGCGAAAAATATATGGGCCGAAGAAAGATGAGGAAACCGGGGAATGGAGGAGACTACACCATGATGAGTTACACAATCTGTACTCGTCACCAAATATTAACAGAATAATAAAATCACGCAGATTGGGAACGTACATGGTATTTTTAGTCTTCTCGAAATCACTTTTATGATATGCGTTATCACAAATTATACAAATAACTGTTTTCACTATTTTACTTGGATGACACTTGTAAAAACTCCGGAGGTGTTTTCACAATTGACGCCATAATGACAGTATTATATGTTGTTATTTAAACAAAAATAACATGATTAAATTTCATATATATACAAAGTTTTATATACTGCTCTGACAAAACGTACGCGCGCAAAACACGACCGCTCGCTCAGAGCGCTGCTGACTGACTGCATTTCAATTTTTGATTTATTCCTCGCTTCATCTCGCCTTTGTCCAATGTGCTGGAGTATTTTATTAATATTTTTGTCTTGGGGTTGCTGGATTAAGGCATTTTTTTTACATTTTTTGCTCGCTTTCGCTCGCCTTTATCTGATTTGCCAAGGTATTTTATTATTAATGTCGCTACGCGTGGGGTAGTTCGAGCGAGATTCGAACCCCGACTCTCTACAATATTGGCTCACCAAGCTGCCTCCCCTCATCTCGTTTGAATCGAGCGGGGGCGCGGAGAACGAATAGGCGCGCGCCAGTGTAGCGGACGACTGCGCACGCGCGGGATCCTGGAACGAGATTCACTAAGGTGAGGAAGGCGAACTTCCATTTAATCGTGATTTTTGTATTAATTCTAAAAATTCAAAACCTGAAATATTCCAATTATAAGTAAACATGTTGATCCTAAGACATATACTTTAATTTTTTTTTCGGACAAGGAGGTTGGCAACCTAATTATGAACGTTAAATTAAAAATAAAACCCATGTTACAGCGTTGCTATATTATTCCTTTCTTTTAAGTATACGAAATGAATTTAATCCTTGTTTCAATTTCAGTAAATTAACTGAACAATTTATAGTCGATTCATGCTATAAAGTTGAAGGAACAAGATTATTTTATATTAGAAATCAGCAAGCAAAATTAAGAACTAAAACGTATTGTGGATTAATGGATTATGTAACAAATAAAGCTTAATCAATTAAAGTCAACATTGGCAAAATTGTTATTTTACCATCAACATTCATTGGAAGTCTGCATTCTTTGCAACAAAATTATATAGACGCAATGACAGTCGTCCAAACATTTGGAAAACCTGATTTATTTGTTACTATGGCTTGTGATCCTAAATGAATTATAATTGTAGAAAATTTAAATGAGAATGAAAATACTAAATTAGATAGACCTGATTTAGTAATTCGAGTTTTTCATCTTAAAGTAGCTGTATATAGTAACATTCTAAGATAAATTGCAAAAAGAAAATTTTTGGTAAAATTATTGCTTACATCAATGTAATTGAATTTCAAAAGCGAGGATTGCCTCATATGCATGCACTACTATATTTAGATTTTAAAGATAAATTTCATAGTTCTGATCAAATTGCCAATATTATTAGCGCTGAAATATCGGATCAAAGTAATTATCCTATTTGTTGGAGTAGTTGGTGGATTGATGGGATGAATCAAAGGGGGTTAGCCCTGTGTTTGAGAAGAAACTTTTATTGAGCACACAAACATCAGAATGTCGGATGTACCGGAGATGTGGCCTTGGGGTCGGACGAAACTCGAATGAATAGGAAGCAGAAAGAAGCGCCAACGCCATGTCGTCCGAGCATGAGGCGGACGTCTTGCGAACTAGTTGCGAGCAGCGTTATACTTCTGACACTATTCTGTATGGTCTTTTTAAACAACAAATGATACATAGTCTATGTTAAATTTAGAATAAAAATTCACCATGTATGGATAAATCAAAATTTATATGTACGAAAAGTTTCCTAAACTATTTGCTTCATCTACTAATTACAATGTAGAAAATATATACCCAATATATTGTCGACGTAATGATGGACGAAGAATAAAGTACGAATCAAATCATACTGCTAATAATCAATTTGTAGTCCCATATAATCTTTATTTATTGCTAACATTCAATTGTCATATTAATGTCGAGATATGCAGCACTGTAAAATCAATTAATATTGGTTTAAATATTTATATAAAGGTCCCGATTCCACTTTAGTAGTTTTTAGAAAAGAGAATGATTTAAATAATGAGTCTTATATTACATCTAATAATTCAAATGAGATCACATGTTTTAAATTACGATGAAACAGAACAATATTTAGCTACGCGGTACGTATGTCCGACCGAAGCAACGTATAGATTATTAGAATTTAAATTGTAAGATCAATCCTACGTAATTTATCGATTAGCGGTCCATTTAGAAAATGAACAATATGTATATTTTAAACAAGAATCTGAAACAGAATTAATAGATCGTAATGTGAATACTACATTAACAGCTTGGTTTGAATTAAACAAAATTCATTCTTTAGCACGAGAATTATTATAAGATGTATAATTCATAAATTAACTACTAAAAAACTGTAAATTTACTACAAATTTAGTAAAATACTCATTCAAAAATAGTAAAATTACAATTTTGTGTAGTAATTTTACAACTTTCAAAATATGTTCCATAATTTCCTACTCTGAGAATAGTAGCTCTACAATACCTCTTTTTACCGGGTACATCACATTGATTCGACAATAAATAATAAGTTGCTTCAACAAGTAAATAATTTTAAATAATTTTAATAATTAATAAATTGAAATATAACAATAGCAGCAACTAATTTTATTTTTTGGTAGCGTTAATATAACATCTACAATAAATAATATATTATAAAAATTAATAAATCAAAATATCAATAACCAAAATAATTACAATTTAATTTTGATACAAATATGTGCCTTTAATGGTAGAATTAATTAAGCATTTTAACAGATTTATTCATTAAATAAACTTCACTAAATTATATTATCTTTAACATTTACTTTTTTTATAATAATTGTATTGACCATAAATTATTTATTCTTACTATTTGAACAATATTAAATAAGTAAGCGTACAAAACTTATAATTTTCTTCCTTAATATGCGCATATATTGTCAATTATATTAATGCGGGCTTTTCTCGATATTCCGGCTGAAAATAATCATATGATAATCATATGATAATCATATGATACTTGCGACCGAATTCTCATATGAGAATCACATGATTATCATATGATATATCGTAAATTCTCATAAAAATAAATAATTATTTTACCCCGACTTGATACTTATTAATTAACTTTCTTTGTACTGCTGATTTGTAAGTTGCATCGAGAATTTATTTTTACATAAATATTACATTGAAAAAAATCCAGATTTGTGGAGATTTGAACCCAGAACCTCAAGATTATGAAGCAATCGTTTTACCACCGAGCCATCGTGATCTTTGATGTCGATCACTTTAGTAGAATCAAATAGTCATTATATTATCTAACACGTCCTTATTGATTATTAATTAATTATAATGAGTTTATTTTATTAAAAAACACTAATAGTAATTGAGTAATAATAAATAAAGTATACAAGGGCGCGTAAGTTATAATGACTATTTCATTCTACTAAAGTAATTGACAAAATCAAAGATCACGATGGCTCGGTGGTAAAACGCTTGCTTCATGATCTTGAGGTTCAGGGTTCAAATCTCCACAAGCCCGGATTTTTTTCAATGTAATATATATGAAAAAATAAATTCTCGATGCAACTTATAAATCAACAGTACAAAGAAAGATATAATTAATAAGTATCGAATAGAGGTAGAATAATTATTTATTTTTATGAGAATTTACGATATATCATACCCTACTGAAAATTCTCGCACGATAAATTACGTAAATATTGACGCGATTAGTCGCACGATTAATCGTGCTACAGATCACGCGACTCATCGCATGATATAATGAAACTGTTTTACACTAGATAAATCGCAATATCCCAAAAAATAAAGGTAAAAAAAAAATTAAAAAATGAAGCTATTATATGCATTTTAAGTTGAAAGCATGGTTATTTATAATAATTGTAACAATCATTATTATAATAATGATTGTCCCATCGGTATGTCCGCTCCGTGTAGTAGACGGTTGCTTTAACATCTTCGCAACCTGCCGGGTGATGGGCTTACGAGAGCAGCAATCCTCTGAGGGAGTAAATGTATGGCATTCTGGTGGGAGTGTAAATGAGAGACGATTGAACGAAACTCCTTAAAAAGAGTATCTCGATGAATCAGCACACGGAGCGGAGATGAGCTGCAGTAGCACAAAGGGAAACCGAATATGCAAGCTGCCTGCCAACCACAGTCGGAGCCGTAGGTCCTTTAAAAAGACCTTGACCGGTCACACAGAGACGCAGGAAGGCACGCACTATCGAAGGCCTCTATAAACGGGTGTTCTTTGAGAAGTGAAATCACACGCGGAGCACAAGCCGGGACTATGCCCTTTCTGCAGCGACCCCGCAGCAATGGTAGCGTCTTGGTGGAGAGAATTGTTGATGCATGATTGAGGGGTCCTATAAACGGATATCTCCCGGACGTAATAGAGTGATAGATCGGAGTGTCTTGCTGCCGTCTAAGTCAGGGGAAGGCTGCTCTCTAACTAATCAAGCGGACCGCCGTGTTGGCCGTGCGGTGCGACCCGTGAGCTGCCAAAAGGAGATCCTGGGTGGGAAGACGATCTTCGGCTCCCACTGACGGCAAGACGGGAGGTCGGTTGCCTAGCCAGCACCGATCAATCGGCTTGGCGAGTGCCTGCTGTCGTGTGACGCCTGCTGTAAACTCTCCAGAGAGCTGAACACTTTTGTTCGGGGGTGGGAAGCTCGAGACAGCGGAGGTGGGCTAGTACGGCAGTGGGTTCTATATCCTGGTATGATGTACCCAGTCTGGCATCGCCTGCAGGCATGTGTTGGGGCCATGTCAGCTGCCTCCATAGACGGGGGGATCCAGGGGGTCGGACACATACCAGGACGTAAGAATCGCGTGCGCGTACCGGACCGTATCTGAAAACGCGATCTTCGTGATAGCGGGCGTAATTCCGATAGATCTCCTCATAGATCTCCTCGCGCGTGAGTGGAAACGCTTATACGTACGGAGTTCGAACGTTGGGAGGGCAGACGCTGCGACAGGAGAACGGACTAGGACGATGGAAGAATGGCAAACGAGATGGACGACAACGGACAAAGTCGATGGACGCACAGACTGATACCAGAGGTCGGACCCTGGAAATACAGGAAACACGGTGAGGTGGACTTCTACCTCACCCAATTTCTGTCAGGACATGGGACTTCCGAAGGTATCTATACAGAATGAACAGAGTGACCACACCGGAATGTACGTACTGCGGATAGGCTTGGAACGATGCGGAGCACACATTTTTCATGTGCAACCGATGGACCGAGCAGCGACAGAGACTTGAGACATTACTAGGCACGACGATCACGCCAGACAACGTAACGAAACTGATGATAACCAGCGAAGACGCGTGGAGCAGCATTGCGTCATACGTTGGTAGCATCTTGCGAGGTAAGAAAGAGGATGGATGTTTGGATAATTGAGCGAGAGCGAGAGAGGAAGAATATAAGCGTAGCTATGAATGACTGGAAGTAAAGAATGGATGCGCAAAGTAAGTGCAAAGAACAGCGGCCCAGTTCGAAGTAATGTGATAAACCGTACCGGGCTGGTATCGGGCGTACAGGGAGATATGTGTTTAGTGGGTAGGGGTGGCCGCCGCCGCCGAGTCCCACACTTGGAGTTCCCGCAAGGGAACAACAGTCAGTCCGTTACAAGGATTCACAGGCTCCTAGAAAAAAAAAATAATAATGATTGTAATAATAATTGTTTATTTAATAATAATTTATAATAATATATTTTTCTTTTACAAATTACATCGATGTAATAAATAAACGAAGTGCAAATATACTTAAATATATTTATAAACATATTAGTTATTTTTGTGTTGCAAAAAATTTTACATTCACAATTTTATTTACATTTGATACAATATTTATAGAAAAATATAGCGCTTAGCATACATACTTTTGGTTCAAATACATAATAATAATCGTCGAAATTCAGTAAGAATACAAATTTGGTATAGATACAATGTATTTTCTACCCTCAGCTTCGATAAATACTGATGGTAATGAAATTTGAATTGTTTGTACATAAATAATATCTCTGAATTCAACTATTTCTTGGATTGCATCTGAATAGTTGAAAGATTTTGTTCTAATAACTCTGCAAATGGTTAACTCTTGTTTATTTTCTGTATCAACTAGAAAATTAATAATTTCAACGAAAGATTTATCACTGAGCTGTGCCAAAAAATTACACGATCGTTTATTTATCTTCTGAGATGACGTGAATAAACAATGGTTTATGACGACTTTAGAAAACACTTTTACCCTTTTTGATACATTAAAATTTTGAATTAACTGTTGATTTAAAATTTTCTCGTTTCCAAAATAGGTTATTGTACTTAATTTAAGAGTTTTTTTAGTTCTCGATATATTAAGATTTTCACAGTAATCTAACAAAATAACAGAACAACTAGGGTATATATTTTGTTCTAGTATTTATACAAGATGTTGAATATTATTGTACCGTACAATTTGTAAAATTATTCCTTTTGCGCAGTGAATTGCTTTAAGTAGTTTGTGGTTAGCTGCTTCGAACGGAAAAGTTGAATGTGCCCATAATGGACTCCAGTCATGTATACTTTTTACAATGTGCAATAATTGATGTACCTTGTAAGACATTGCACTAATTCCATAATATTCTTTAGCTTGCGAGACAAATTCATGTAACATTAAATTAGCTTAATTTAACTCAAAATACGTAATAATAAATATCCATTTTCAAACATATGTGTAATGAAGCCACTAATAAACACCAGTGCTTTAAATGATTTTTATTCTTCAAAACCACTTTGAAAATAGGCACACTGTAGTACAGAATCCAGTTCTCCCACTCTCGGGCTTTCCATTTAGATCTTTCTTTTAATGACCTCGTTAAGCGTCCTATTTGATGAGGTGCTTTGATTCTATTAAGTAGATTATTTAAAATATCCATTTCAATATTCGATACATTTTTTAATATATATTCTGTATATTGTTGAGATATACCAGCTAGATAGCAATGCATATAATCAGGCGTAAATTCCCCAATTATACGAAAACCTTTTAAACGGAGCAGTGGAGAAGCTTCTCTTATGCCTTTAACAGGTGATCCTTCTTCGAGTGCTTTTTTGGCAAAAGCAATCGTATTCATTTGATTTTTGTCCTCTGCAGGTGGAATTAGAAACGGATACATCATACTACCGTTATGATATACACCTGGATGTACACATCAATCACAACCAAAATAAGCGTTAAATTGTAAGGATCCATTCATAGTAGCACGAGTAACTGTATCTACAGATGCAACGAGTGCATACAATTTAATGTTGCGTTCTTCGTTTTTTATTCTGCATTTAATACCCACTGTTGACAAGTGATTTATAGACTCTACAAAACTATGTAAGAAAATACTCATTTCTGGCTTATTTAATCCATAATATAGGACAATAGTAATAGAGCTGTTAAGTCTGCTTTGCAGAGGAATCTCATTAAGTATGCCATTAATGGGTCATATTGAAAAATTCGAAGATTTAAACACCGGTGCACCATCAGTATTAAAACCCATTGTTGCATACGCATGTCCATCAGCTTCATTCAAACTTTTCACAAAGTCGCTATACAATTTACCATCATATATGTCTGATACGGGTTAATCGGTTAGTAGGAGGAAAAATAAAACGAGAAGTTTTTCCCCGTTATTTGTTGGTGGCCCTGAAAAGGGCCAATTGTTTTAATCGTAGGATAGTTTAGCGCTTTCTCTTTATTGGAGGCGCAGGCAACTCTTGGATCTTGATGATTTTAAGTTTAGTGCCCGGGGAAACAAGGAGCACCTTCCTCTTGGCTTGGTGGATGATACGAGGGTCCCTCTGCGGAGTGTTATTCGCTCGCGGCTTTTTAAAGCGAGCTATTCGACGTGTCTCTGCTAAAGGTGCTCGAGCGGGGGGCACGATGATAATGGGCCGGGTTGGCCTACGCGTTATTCCTATCGACTCTGGCTTCTCAGATTCGTCCTCGTCGAGGGAAGTGCACAAGGTTATGCGCCCCGTGTCGACGTCCGGGATCGTCTTAAAGACTTCCTCAGGCGTCGGTAGCGGAGATGTTGGCCTTGGCACCTCAAAACCAATAATTTCGGGTGGTAGCTCGACCGAAGGCCCGAGGCCTTGACGGGATCTACCACCACGACCTTGCTGCGGACTTGTACGGTAGGCGAGTCTTCGTGAGCTGCGTCGGGTGATGCTATGGGCACGAAGATGAGTGTGCGCTCACGGGTGATCTCCGCACGCGCCCGTCTACGTTGCTGTCTCGTCCTACGATGGTTCCGCTTAAAGCGCTGCACTTCCGAGCGATGTTGGGGCTTCCTTGTTCTGGCAGGCATGACTGTTTGCCGAAGACTGATAACGACTCGCGTTTGGCCTCATCTTTATTCCTGAAGCGCGGACCTCAGAGAGAGGCCTCACTTTCGCGGCGGCTAGATGAGCGGTTACCGGAGAGGGGGAAGGACGCGGTTCGAGCATGATTCGGGAATTTTCGCTCAACCAAATTGTGTTCGAATTATCTAGGATATCCCGCGAGTTATCGAAGCCGGGAATTTCCCTCTAAGACCTTGAGAGGCCCTCCAGCTTTTGTTCCTTACACCGTTGAGTAATTTCTCCGAGAAGCGAATTTGCCAGGGTAACCGACTCGAAATGCCGCTATAGTCGATTGTCGATTATTGGTGGGGAAGGGATTGATGGCGGCCTACTGAAGGGGGCCCTTGGAGGGCTCCCTAAATAAGAGAGTTCTCGTTATTTTTAGAGTTTTTTCTTTTATTTTGAAATTCATAGGGCCTAAACGCGTCGCAAGTTGATGAGCTCGAGGTTACTGGGTTCATATCCGGGGCTATAGGCCGCCGGATGCGTCTCCTGTTAACGAAGTCCGGAGCTAAAGCCTTCCAGACTCGTTAGCGCACGAGGTGAGTCCGGGGCCTATCGGCCTTCCAAACTCGTTTAGCGCACGACGTGAGTCCGGGGCTTATCGGCCTTCCAGACTCTGGGAGCGTGTCCGGGGCTGTTGCCGTCCAGACCGCACGGTCGCCGGAGAGCGAGTGTCGTTCTGCGCGAGCTGCCGCTCCTTTTAACCACGCGCGCGAAGCAGCGCCGAAGCCGCCGCGGAGAGGGGGAACATGAGCGCTCGCGCTCGTGGCGCTCAGCGCGGACTCTCGCAACGGCGCAAAAATGCCTTACAGTACAGGCTTCATGTCCTTGATGTGATTTTTTTCATGGATCCTTCATTTTTCTACAAAATTATAATATTCATCATGGCTTTCCAAATAATCGTGCACTGCATATGAGGATTTATTATGGCATAAAAGCACAAATTAGATGGGTTTGACACGTCAATGACTAAATTACAATTTTGGCATTTAACTTTATCATTTAACTTTTCAAACGTACCCAAATATTGAGTACAATCAGGGCAAATACTATGAAATGTTACATTTTTAATAGGATTACAAAACTGATCAATTTTATATCGAGTTTCAGGCAAAATATTTTGACCACATATTCGATTAGTAAGTTTTAATAAATTTGCTAGACTTGTAACTGATGACGCAATAGATAAATAATATTTCAAGGACATTAGAAGCAAATCTGCTGGACTCCAATTAATATTAATTGAAACTGAATTGAAAAATTCATTTGCGTTCATTGATTGTTTCATACTATCACATTATTTACTCTTGTCTTTTAAAGCCTCTTCAATTTCATCATCACTACTATAATATTCATCATTTATCCAGTTTCCACTTTCCTCATTTTCCTAGGAAAATATTTTTTAAATTCAATTTTCAGAAATATTGTATTTGATGCTTATAAGAAGGTTCATCCGGTACATTGCTTTTATTTATAGATATCTACGTACATGCAATTATTTTATGATTCTGTTTGTTATTTCTAAAGCCTCCTTATAAAAAGATTCATCTGGTACGCTGCTAGTCACAATGTATATAATTTTTTAAAATACTTATTTTTGATACAAAAGATATAATTAATATAGGACTTATGAATAGCTAGCATATAATAAATAATGATTTTAAATAAATAAATCAAACAATTTATATTATAAAAAAAAATTCAATGCAGACGTTGTTTGACTCTGTTTTTGAGATTAAATGCACATATTTTTTGTCAAACTAATTAATTATTGTGCATAGATAGACCCACTGATGGTTTCCTAACCAATTTAGATTCGTAAAATATTAGATTTCTCATACAAAAATTTGCAACAGAAATTATTTGTTAATACAATAAATATTTGACTCAATAACTCAAAATTTTGTATATGTTTTTTATTCATACATATCTGTGAGTGAATTTTTTTCCCTAAGTGTTTTTTTATTTTCAAATGAGATGAACCTCCTTAATAATACAAAAAAAACTAAATGACAAAATGTTTTATCTTAAGGAGATGCATGTACTCTAAATCGCCAAAAAAAAATTTTCAATCAATTTATTTTTACTCCAAATTGTTGAAGATAAATAATAAATACATGCCAAAGGGTTATTAACGTGAGTAGATGTCAATAAAGGGTAACATGTCGAGTGATCCCAAGTGAAAGTCGATTCATCAACAAATTTGCATGTCCCATCTGTATCATTTTGACCAAATATATTATTGCTCTCAGATTCTGCAGAAGCATTTGCTGTGTCTTCCAGCGATTGTTCATCACACTAACAGTAAAATTAATTTATATCGCACATTAATTTTATTATTTTCATATAAGAAATTAATTATTTATATTATTTATGCACTTACATTTGATATCTGTATGGATCTTTCAATTAATGACACATCTTGTGATAAAGTTTCATTGATCAATGCATCGTCCATGTGGTCAATATCATTATTAGACATTTTTATACGATGAGGCACTTGTTTCTAAAACATAAAACACATTAGTGAAAAATATTATAAATAAAAAATTTATGCGTCTGCTTAAAATAAGTCCTTAGGTTATAATCTAACCTTTTGGCTTTGTAATATTTTTCTAATTTTTCTTGTAGCATACTTAGTGATTGGAACACTTTTATCAAATAAATACTTTTTTTTCCTATTTGGCATTTTTGCGTTCAATAAATTTAAATAAATTTATATAACAATAAAGTTCAATTTATGATGAAAATTAACTGTTCTCAGAACTTAATTTACATAACTTAATATTTCAATGCAGTTACTCTGTTATAGTTTATTTTGTGCTTTTATAATTCACTTTGTTTATATTTGTAATTTGAAACAAACATATACACGTATACTAATTACAAATATACGTACAAATTGTACGTGCTATATATATATATATATATATATATATATATATATATATATATATAT
>QLYP01000139.1:271992-331451 GCA_016647725.1 Nasonia giraulti | reverse complement strand
TATATATATATATATATATATATATATATATATATATATATATATATCGGCGTGTACCGAACATGACGTTTACTCTCCTCACCAGAGGCGCTACATTACGAATCGTTTGTATTTTATTCGTCTTGTTAAATCTACAGTGCCCCCTCAGTAAGCAATAGCGAAAACGCCCACAGGGGGCACTTTAGACTTTACATGACGAATTTTATATAAAGCAATTAATACATATGATTTTTGCCGATTTAGGCAAAAGAGGCAAAATTAAAGAAAACATCAGCAACAAATACGAGGAGCCAAGATGTATTAGACGATATTGGAATATTGTTTAATACAACAATGTTTAATGACGACTCAGATGATTCTAGCAGTGTCTTTAGTGAAGTGGACTTACAATCTAGTCAAAGTAACATAAAACTAAAATAGGCAATACAGCAATTTAGTAATCGTTATTTAAATATATTAAATGATACTCGTATGTTTTGTTACCGTTGATGGAACTGCTAAGCTAATAATAAAACCAAAAATAGGTTATATAACGATTCTTAAATTGTTACATGCAGTAGTACATATTTTTTATACGTAATAAAGATACGCATTATTATTTTCAACAAGATAGCAACTAAAATTTTTTTAATAATTTGATATAAAAGAAAAGACTAACAAAGTTGCCTAAATTATCACTAATATAGATAAATATACTCAAATTAATATTACATTGCCCATTCTAAAAATTAAAAATAAGAATAACTTATAAAGATGTTACAAAAAGTTGAAAAACTATATATTATGATATTTAATGTGATACTAAGATATTTCAATCAATTAACGTAAAAAAATATTTAAGTTCCTAGTCACATATAGCAAATTAAAACAATATTTGTTGTTCTTTCCAAATATACGAACCAAAAAGTTATGGTTTAAGTTTACCATTAAAATTGTTCCTTAAGATTATAACAGTAAGTTATAAAGATGTTCCAAAAAATTAGTTAATAGTAATTATTAATATTAAATGTGATATTAAGTTGTTATTTATTTTTCAATTATTTAAGAATAATTTAAAAAAAAAGTTTTATAAGTCACATATAGCAAACAAAAACAATGTTTTCCTGAAATGTACACTCGCCATGAATGGAAACTTGCTTGTGATATACTTCAATATGAATTAATATTAATAAATATATGTAAACATGCAGCGAGATAAAATTGTACTTGATAAATATTACAGATAAAGATACTTTTTTACTTTCATACATATATATTACATAATTACTATATAATTTATTATTATATAATTACTTACTTTTTTTTTGTATTTTGTGGCACCACCTATACAATTTAACACAACTAAATCCAACGTACGCTCTATTTTCTAAGGTTAGAACTGTTAGAAGTTTAAAATCGTAACTATATTCAGAACGGATATTTGTAAAAGTTAGGCTGGGTACATCTGGTTAGAGGGGAGTACTGGCGCTGATGGCAGTTTTAACACGCAGTTGACGCAGTTTTAAGAGAATGGGGACTTGAAACTTGAAATGCAGTCCGTGACGACTACTCGTACTATCTTGCATCCATAAAATTTAACATGGGTCGAGAAACACTAAAATGAGGGCGCACGTAGCTAGCCTATACTAAATATTATAGGATATTTTTTATTATTAATAGCATTTTCAGGGGGATCGCGCGATAAATCGCACGATTCTTCACGTGTAAAAAAGTTTCATTATATCGCGCGAATAGTCGCGCGTTCTATCGTATGGTTAATCGCACGACTAATCGCTTCAACATTTACATGATTTATCGCGCGATAATTTTCAATAGGGTACGACACTCATATGATTCTCATATGAGCACTCATATGATTATCATATTATTATTTTCAGTCGGGATGCTATCTAATTTTTTAATATATTCTGACATTAAGATTATTATGTATTCTAGTATTAACATTTTATGCATATTTCGTATATTTTAGAATCTTATTTCTTATTCATTTTAATTATTTACTACTTTTAACTTTAAACTATTGCATATTTTATATGATCTGTTATACTTGAATATTATAACTTTTTTTAGTTTTTTATTTATTTATTTTTTTTTGTTTATCCGGAGAGTTGAGAAATGATTGATGCACCATGTCAGGAGTTGTGCAAGACTCCCCGTGTGTTAGACTCTCCTGATGCGGGACTATCGCCAGGCATACCCACTAAAACTCCACCTGTTCTAGGGCCGCGAAAACCCCCCCGGTAACCGCTTTCGCATTCCTTCGGGGGGTCGCCTGTCTTAAGCTATGCTAGCCGTCAACTAGTCTTGTAAATAACCGTCATCTTTTTTTGCGTGGAGAACCGTCTCCACGTATGCCGTTATCTCGCCCCAATTCTGCTTGCTGCCAAGCATCGTTTCGACTACAGTCTCGGCCGTGAACGCCCCTATTGTCAGCTCCAGTACTCTACGCTTTTCAGCCCAGTGGGGGCAGTCAAAAAACGTGTGTCTCACGTCGTCCCGTTCGTCACCGCAGTACTTACAATCCGGTGTTGCCACCCTGTTCATCGCGAACAGTTAGCTCCTAAAGTATCCGCGATCGGAGAAAAATTGGGTAAGGTAAAAGTTGACCTACCCCTATTTCCTGTCCACCCACGGACCTACATTTTTTATAAGGGTCCTAGTCCATCTAGCCTTTGGACAATCGGTCCACCTAGTCTGCCGATTGCGCATTGTTATTTCTCTTTCTTTCACGGAAATCGAGATGCTAC
Organism: Nasonia giraulti; assembly: GCA_016647725.1. Lineage (NCBI taxonomy): Eukaryota > Metazoa > Arthropoda > Insecta > Hymenoptera > Pteromalidae > Nasonia > Nasonia giraulti. The sequence goes on along the minus strand of QLYP01000139.1, from coordinate 328,704 downwards.
TTGACGCTAAGCAAGCCTCGTAGATCCGCTTGCGTTCGATCGCAAGAAGATCCACGGGGATTACCCCCGCGATTACCATCGATGCCACGGCCGCGACCGTCCGGTCAAAGTATGCTATTTTAAAGGCCCCCCTTTGCTGTACCGCCATAATCTTTTTTCGGTACTTATTCATAGTCATAGCATCGGACCACACCTCTGCTCCATATAACATGATAGAATTAGTGGTGGCCATGAGTATCCGCCTAACTGTTGGCCTAGGCCAACGGACGTTAGCCATGAGTCGGCTAAATTGCGCTATCCTAGTCGTAACTTTTTTACAGACGCGATCTAGGTGTTCCCTGTAGTTCAGCTTTGTGTCTAGAGTTATTCCTAGATACGTGGATGATGGTTTTGTCGTTATAGTCTCGCCGCCTACCTTTATAGGTATGACGGTCCGTATCCGCTTTCCTGTCAATAGGACAATTTCGGTTTTATCAAGCGCTAAAGTCAATCCGTGGTTCGCCATCCACCATTGCACTCTGCTCATGATCGCGTTTAACTTCGCTTGCGCAATGCCCACATTCCGTGCTGTTATAACCGCGGCCACATCGTCTGCGTATCTAACGAGCATCACGTCCCCCGGCATTTCGAGTTTTAGAAGCCCATCGTACAAGATATCCCAGAAGTCTGGACCCAAAATCGAACCCTGCGCTACTCCTGCAGTTATAGGCATTTTTCTGTGCCCTTCTTTCGTTTCATACTCGATAACTCAGTTCCTCAGATAATCTTCCGTAAGATCCCTATGGTGGATCGCCCTTTTCTAAAGCCATACTGTTTTTCGGAAAGGTCTCCCGCTTCGCGTACGGCCCTTAGTATTCGCGGTTTGACCAGTGCTTTCCCCGTCTTTCCCATTGTGTCTAAAAGACTTACTGGCCTATAGGAAGTGTCCGTATCCGCTTTTTTTCGGGTTTTCAATCAGTATAAGTCTTGCTCTTTTCCACCGCGAGCTAAAAACTCCCTGCACCAGGCACTGGTTGTACATCTCCAAGAGCAGCTCAGGCCGTTGCGACGCGATGATCCTGAGCATTTCCGCAGGAATGCTATCCAGTCCCGGTGCCCTGCCACTCTTAAGGGACGAAGTTGCCGTGATGAGTTCGCCTTCTGTAAAAAGAGGTATCTCGTCTGCCGGTATTTGCGCCGCTTCTGTCTAGGGTTTGATGGGGTGTGTAGGAAACAGCCCATCGATTACTTTTTCCATCGTTTTAGCTTCCATAGGTTTCTTGTGTTTCATTTCGCCTATCTTTCGTGTAACGATCGCGTATCCATCGCCAAATGGGTCTTTCTCAACGTCGTCGATGATCTTTGTCCAGCGGCGGCGCTTACTCTCTTTTATCGCGTCACTAAAAATTTTTCGCAATTAGTCCTGTCTTTTGGAAAGGTCCCGGGCTTTAGGCCTTTTCTGTTTCCAGGCTCTTTCAGCCCTTCTTCTAGCATGGAAATTTTCTTTCCTAAGCTCCGCAATGTCGTCTGTCCACCAGTACACCAGTCTTCTATGGTGGCAGGTAGACACCCTGGGCATGGTCGCATCGCAGATCTCATTGTGAGTTCCAAAACCATGGTTATAGATGTTCGAGTATTTCGGAGGTGCGCGTGTGGTCGAGCAATGGACTGTCGACTTTTTGAGCAGTAAGACGGATCGTAATGCGGTTTTTTGCATTTGATTCGTCAGAGCATCAGAAAATTTTGTAACCAAGTGTGATTAATTACTTTTTAGAAATTGCATTATTGCATAAATAATATTCCAAGGAGACACTGAATAACAAATTTACAACTCGGTAAATATTGACGGAAATGAGTCCAGTTTTGCTACTCGGGGTTTTCTGAGATCACTAAACACAAATATGGCAACGGCAACGACCTCCGAGGTACGTGGTACCCAGGATAGACCGCATGAACGTCGTCACCTAGAATTATTTTAAGTAAAACGCCATATCCATGTTCAGTGGCTCGAGAAACCCCTGAGTAACGTATTTGACCTAATTACAATCAAATTTCCACAAAATTCCAGGAGACGACGTTGATACAATCCACCCTGGATACAGAGTACCTCCAGGAACGAGGCCTTTACAATATTCGTGTTCTACGATCTCAAAAATCCCTAAATAAAAAGTTTTGACGAAATTTGATGCTAATTGTCCGTAAAACTGTCGGAGACGACGTTCATGATAAGTCCACCCTGGGCACCAGGTACCTCGGAGGTTGTTGGCGTTGCCATATACGTATTCAGCGTCCCCAAAAACCCCCGAGTAGCAAATCTGGATTTATTTCCATCAATATTTACCCAGTTATCAATTTTTTTAGTGTCTCCTCAGAATATAATTTATGCAATAATGCAATTTATAAAAACTAAATTTCACACTAGGTCACAAAATTCTCTGATGCTCTGACGAATCAAATCCAAAAAACCGCATTACGATCCGTCTTACTGCTAAAAAATTGATGGTCAGCGGGATCATATCTCGGCATAGCGGAAACGCACGGAACAGTCGAAGTGGGGGAACTTGGAGTTGAAAGTCTATGAGTTCCAACATGGAAATAAGGCACGCAATGGCTTGCGTTCTAATACGGCCAAGAATATTAGAACTCGTGCATTTCCAGTTGGAATTATATTATTACCAATTTCTTACTTTAACACTACAAATTTCTCGGAGCTTATAAACCTCGAATAATGCGCTGCGTTATTTCGAAATCCGTAATATAAAAAAACAATTCGATATATTGTATGTCTCCGAGGATTTAGGAGTTGTAGTATTTTAAAATTTCTTTCCGTGTATGTCCACCCGCACCACACTTCCAACAGCTAGTGCTCCTGTCAGAGCCTAAGCATTTAGCCTTTACGTGACTGTAGCCAAGGCAACAGTAGCATCGCGTGACGCTCGCTCGCACCCGCACTCGGCAGTTTACCCAACCGATGCGGATCTTTCCTTTCTTGAGCAGGGCGGCGCACTATGGGATATTTCGACTTTTCCTGTTTCAAAATCAAATAAATCCGAATCCAGTCGGTCGATCAACATGAAATTTTTGGAAGATGATGCTCGAACTATCAAAAATCACAGAAAAATGACCAGAAATGTTGATGTTTACTGTATGGTCCAGGATAACTTGTTAAAGTTGACGGTTTTCGCAAAAAAATCACAAAAGTCACTGTAGATCAATGGAATTTTTTTTTATTTAATGTTTGTAAACGATATTTTTATGTATTTTTTCCCGCTGAATTCAAATCTGCCCCTTCAAATTTTGTAGGATTTTTTTTCATCCAGAAAATCGGGACAAACGTATAGAATCGCCAAAATTGTATCTTTTATGACTCCGTAGGATTTGTTCTCATTCTATACAGTTATAAAACTCTGTCATTTTATGTTTTTTACAATGCTGATGGTAAATATATGTTTGATTACATAAACTGTATAATAAATACGTCATACGGCCCACATTTACGCATGAGCGCGCGCGTTTTAGCGCAAAAAAGGAAACAACTCTTTACTTAATATTTGCTGGAGCAGAGAAAAAATGAGAAAAAAGCTTATCCTTATGTATTTTTGCCCGCTGAACACGAATCTAACTTTATTTTAGGTCCTCTTGAACGTTCGATCGTCTCTAACTCTAAATAACACGTTATGAATGCAGATAAACGTGATTTAAAATTGCAGGGGGGTTACAAAACTTTAAACTAGCTTACAACTACGCATGACACCTTGCTTTTCTTAAATTTAATTATTGTTTTGGCTCATATTTTAGTCGCAGATATCCCCTTAAATAATTATGTTAGTCATTCGGTTGTATTTTCAAGTTTGATCAAATATTGTCATGTTTTGATAAATTTGGTATATGCAAACGAATTAATATTTATGCTATGTATGTATTATTAATAATATAAGAATATAAAAATTTATTTTTTAAATAAATAAATAATAAAATCTATAATATAATAATTCATATATAATTAGGTTCCTGTGAGGCGAAACCATACATAGAAATGAGTTTGTCCAAAACTTTATAACCACCCTGCAATTTTCAATAACATTTATCTGCATAAATGAGGTGTTATTTAAATTATGAAATTTATATAAATCGGCAATAAGATTTATTAAAAAAAAATGTAATCGACATGTAATAGTAATTTACAAAGTTTTAATACATCAAAATAATAAACACGAGAAACTGCGTTGTTTTGCTTTGTTTAGAACTGTGTACTTTACCGATTCCTGACTTGTTTTCTTCTTCGTCAGAACTACAGTTCTTGAAATTTTACCTATTATTTTGAAAGAATGTTGTTCATAATGTCATTTTAGCGTGTCATGAGTATTAGCATAACTTTGACAGTTGATGTGTGCATAGGAAAGAGATAATAAGATATTTCATACGTACATTTACTTACATCGCGATTTTCATAAGTGGTGTTAACTTTTTGAATAAATTGTACATTTCACGTGTAATCAAGACATAAAATAAAGTTAAGTGTAAAGTAATATTTTAAAACTCATTTAAAGCCATAATTTTTTTCATAAAAGCATCAAAAAATTAGTGTATTTAAAATTTTTAAAAGAGTAACATTTCTCTATAATATTATTTCAACTATTTTATTTATCACAATAATTATAATTTTTTAAGTAACTGTTGTATTTGCAATATAATGAATGCTACTATTAACATATTATAAGAAACTTAAGTAACCGTCTTTGTATATTTGAGTGATATTGTCATAAAATTTGTTAAAATTTTACATTTTATTTGTTAGTTTTACAAGAATAGTTATCTTAAAGTTACTTTAAATTATAGTGCTTTTAAAATAATAATTTTTTGTTTGTTTGTGTATTATAGATATTCTTTACAATAAATTCAGTTATCAAAATATAGAAACCCGTATGATAATAATATAATTCGAAATTAGAGCTTTTTGTGAATTTTACTCCAATTAATCAGAGGACAATATAGGACGAAAAAGGAAGAATAATAGGAATTCTAACGTAAAAGGAAGGACAAAAAAAAGCCGGTCGACTTAGCATTAACAGTGATCAAAAAGAAGTACGTTGAAAAATGCATCAGAATCAACTTTGTGTAGACGAGCTCATAATCTGCTCAGTGATCCTAACTATAATGAGACAGTAATATCTATCGCAAAAATATGATTAACTTGAAAAGTAACAAGAGAGAGGATGAACAAAACGAAATAAATGATCCTCGAGAAAGGCATACGCCCAGTTCGGCCTTAGCTTTCTTAATTACAATCGAGTACACAAGACGGCAATATGAAGCAATAATTGCTGATACAAAAGCATTAGGCTGCGATATTTATCCGTGTTATACCATTGTCATGAAAGAAAAGAAAAACTGTTATCCACGTAAATATAAAATAATAAATGATATCGAGGTCTGCGTTAGTTTACAAGAGCTACTCAATATTACTGGTGAGCGATTGTGCAAAGCAATAATACACGACTGGCCTGATGAAACATATCGTAACTTGCAGATGCGTGTATGAATAGGATTTGATAGTTCTTCGTGTCATAAAAATCCTCAAAAAAAATTCGATAATGTAGAGTATGAAAATAAAAACGCTCAAATATCACTCTTCGTTACTTATATTGGAGTGATTCAACTTTTTCACTCAACAAATAGTAAGTGCAATTGGATAAACCCAACTCCCATGAGTATACGATATTTTAGACCTGTGAGACTTTGTTATGAGAAAGAAAGCCCTGAAAATACAAAAAAAGTACGCACGATTACTTGCAGAAATAAAGTTTCTTTCTTCGTATACCTTTACCTTGGCAAAAGGAAAATCAGTACGTCTTCAATATGAAGTTTTCCCTACTTTATTCGACGGCAAATGTTTGAATACGATTACTGACAATCCGTCTTCGTCAAGATGCCTATGTTGTAATCTCACAACGACTGCATTTGATGACTTAAAAAATAAATTTACACTAAAGGAAAATTCATTAAATAATGGATTAGGTATTCTACATTGTGAGATTAAAGCCTTTGAACACTTAATGAATATAAGTTACCGCAAACCTTTCAAGCACTGGGAGAGAACTGACAAAGATAAAGGTGCGAACTATTACTTATTTAACAATATATGATTACTTATTCATTTGTCCAAGAAAAAAGAAATTATTTTACAATTTCAAGTAATTATTATAGTTAATTATTTTGACGTTAAATGTTCTAAATTTTCTATTTTACAGTTTTAATATGGTCTTTATGCACTTTTTAAATCTGTATTTTGATAACAATATTTTATTTTGTTAGCTATGTTAGATTTTATTTACGCTTTTATAATTATATGTAAGAATGAATGGTATCTTTTAAAATAAAAAAATTATAGAAATTATTAATTACAAATTAATTACTTTAAGTAATTTTAATAAATAAATATTAAAACAAAATAATAATTATAGTATACTAAAGAGAATCGAACTCAAGCATGTACTTGACTTAATTACAGAATGCAATATAAATTTGTAAGATAAATAATTGTTAATTTAAGTAGGTCATTTACTACAAAATATTTTAATTTTTTAGATAAATAGGACAGGAAAAATGTTGTCAAAGAAAAATTGTATGTAAAATTTCATATTAGAGCGGATCAACTTCTCCAAGGTACAGGGACAACCAATACAGGCAATCTAGCTCGCATATGTTTCAGAGAACCATCTACTTTTGCGGAAACACTAGAACTTGACAAACAGTTGGTTACAAACATAGCAATAGTTCTCGCAGCATTTAAATGCAAAAAACGACTAAATTTAGAGAAAATGGAAATATTTTCTTTGGATACGTCTAAATTATATTATACGCTATACCCGTAGGCAAAAATGAACCCAACTACACACAAAATTTTGGTACACGGGTGTCAGATCGCTAGAAATTTCCCTCTTCCTATGGCATACTTTGCAGAAGATGGGCTAGAATCACGGCACAAGTACTATAGATCAAACACACAAGATCATTGTCGTCAAAATTATCGAATAAATCGTATTACAGATAAAAATGTGTTACTTGTCTCCTTTATTTTAAAATTGATATAATTTTTTAGTCTTCTTGAGTCAACATTTGATGAAGTAGAAGTTGACGACGAATGCGGTGATTCTGAAAAGGACGGGACTGAAATGATCACAAATGATGAATTTGAATCACAAAATATTTAGTATATATAATAGCATAATATTTCAATTTATTGTATTATATTTGTAATTAAACTATTCGTAACATTTCTACGAATACAATTACTTAATCTCTTACCTGAATCTTATATTTTATATATTTTATTTCTAATCCGAACACTGTGAGAAAAAAAAAGTTAGGGTTACCGGAGAGTCCGGTAGCCACTACCGGAGTTGCTCAAGTAAGCATTGTCAAGTAGCCCTAACCGGAGTAAGTCCGGTAGCCAGTACCGGACAAAATCCATAGGCCAGAGTAGATGAATTTTCGAACTCGTGCTACCGCATCTACATTGTTCGTAAACTAGAAAATTATCAATAATAGATAATATGATCGATTAATGCAGTATAACTAGAAGCAAAATGCTATTTACGAGCAAAACAGCGTAGGTGCATTTAGAGGTTATGTTGGACTCCGGCTCTGGCTACCGGACTCTCCGGTTGTGGCTATCGGAGACTCTCCGGTTGGTGCTACTTTGTGCTATCAAGTAACCCGAACTTTATTTTTTTCTCAGTGAAGACGAAATTAACTATGAATATTTACGTAAGTGCATATTGTTTAAATATATTAGGGGGGAGTGCCCAGTATACATAATGCCTACTATGGATAATTTGATGTTTCCAGCTTCCAATAACAGATAGAGCTACTTTAGGTCGGTTTTTTCGTACGTATTTTTGGTCTAATAAACATACTTCGGTACCGTTATTTTAAATTAATCACAGAAAAAGTTATAAGGAAAATAAGTAAATATGCATTTCAAAAGTGTGAAAAGTTATTTTACGAGGAATGAAAATTGCACTTTTGCAATAAATGCGTCATACGACCCACATTTACGCATGAGCGCGCGTGTTTTAACGCAAAAAAGGAAACAACTCTTTATTTGCAGGGTTTTGGGATTGTATACATCGTGATTCTGATGTTCGTGCATATATATATGTATATAAATTAATCACAGAAAAAGATATAAGAAAAATAAGTAAATATGCATTTCAAAAGTGTGAAAAGTTATTTTACGAGGATTGAAAGTTGCACTTTTTAATATTGATGTCGCGAATTAACTATTCACGGGACATCGAATCGGGACAATTCCTAATCATAGAGGGATATGTAAGGAACAAATTCACTTAAAAATTTTTCATTTTTGTGGAGGGTAAGTAAATAGGTACAGCCGAAATTCTTAAAATTATCCATACTGGGAGCATGTTTTCGAGATTTCGTAGATTTCCTTGTATAAATTGGACTAGAGAACACGTAGAAATTTCGAATTCGAATATTCATCGCGTTGTTTAAAAGTTATGCCCAAAATAGCTAAGGGTATTCGTACTGGGCACACTTCCCCTATCTCTATTATATATGCATAGATATAAATATATATACACACAACATTTAGGTACATAATACTACATACGGATGTGTGTGCGCGCGCGCTCACACACATCCGTATGTAGTATAACGGTGCTTACTACCGTGTATAAAAAATCAGTAACGAGTATACTGATCTAAAGAGTATCGAGAGGAATTGATGCAGCAGCTCGTAGCAGGCTTCATGAAGGCTATACGAAGCCTGGCCCGTAGCGCAACGACCTAATTTTCCATTCGGATGTTTTAAATTTTGAAGCCACACTAAGCTATGGTGATCCGTTACTACAGTGAAATGGTAACCCTCAATGTAAGGTCGGAATTTCTCGATGGACCAAATTACGCTGAGACATTCCCTCTCAGTCACCGATAGCCTTCGCTCTGTAGCAGACGAGACGCGGCTCGCAAAGCAGAGCACGCGATCCTCGCCGTCAATGCACTGCAAGAGAACGCTACCAAGCCCTGTATCGCTGGCATCACATTCGATGATGAATGGAGCGCTGAAGTCAGGCCTTGCTAAAACTGGGGCGGTCGCAATTAAAGCTTTTACTTGTTCAAAAGCTGCCCAGTGTTCATCTTTCCACTCGTATTTAACATTCTTACGGGTGAGCGCAGTGAACGCATAGTGTGGCAAAATCTTATAAAAATTTTCGGTACCACGAGGCCATCCCGAGAAATCTGCGCAACTGCTTTAAATTCTTGGGCGCCGGGTACTCAACAATAGGTTGAACTCGTTCTGGATCGGGGCGACAGCCCTCGCGATTCACAAGCATACCGAGATACCGCACTTCGGACATGCAAATTTTAGACTTTTTGCGATTTATTGTTAGACCAGCTTCATTTATCCGCCTCAGGATCAAAGTCAGCCACTTTATGTGATCTGAGAAAGTATCTGTCGCAATAATAATGTCGTCTAGATATGCGAAAGCATGTGGCTCCATTTCTGGGGTGATCAATCTGTCAGCCAACATCTGAAATGTAGCCGGCCCTCCTGCAAGGCCGTATGCCATCCTGACGAATTCGAACAAACCAAGTCCAGGTACGGTGAAGGCTGTGATCGGGATGGATCGCTCGGTAAGAGGTATTTGTAAAAATGTTCCTGAGCAGTCCAACGCCATTATATATCTAGCGTGCTGTATTTTCCGCAGTATCATGTCCATATAAGGAAGCGGGTACGCAGTTATTTTTGACACAGCATTAACCTTACGGTAGTCGACGCAGAAGCGAAAGCTGCCGTCGGACTTCCGTACCATAACCACTGGAAAGGACCAATTACTTCGGGACCTCCTAATTATTCCGGCACGGAGCATCTTGTGCACTTGCTCATGCATCTCGTCCTCTAAAATTTTCGAAACAGGGTAATACCGCTGTTTAATTGGGCGAGCACTACCAACGTCAATATCATGATGAATCCAATCTGTGCAGCCTAGTTGTTCACAGGAAGGATCGGGTAGCAATTATTTCATTAGATCGTCGATTTCTAAGCGTTGCTCATCGGTAATTGCTTCAATTCCGAGAGAGGCGAGCGACAAAAGCTCCTCAGCACGCATAGACGAGAGAACGGCCGGTATCTCCACATCTGTGCCTTGGAGCAGTAGCTTATTTGCTACTGGGTCAAGCATCGCCGAAAATGCGCGAACGAAGTCTGCACCCAAGGTGCATTCAGTATCGACTTCGTTCAAAATAAGAACATCGATTGAATGAGTTATCCCTCCTACAGTGAAGGGCATTCTGACACTACCCACTATGGGAACGTAATGACCGTCGACTGCTCTAGCCCCGGGGCCCACGTAAGGTCGTACTCGCAAATTTAATGAAGCAGCGAGCGATATGCCTATGGGGCCGAGGACTGTGCGCGAGGCTCCAGTGTCGTAGAGTCCTCTTAATTTGTTTTGGCCAACCTTCTCGGCTAACCACCACCGTGGGTACTTCTCTACTAAAGCACTAGCTACAGTACCTCCATCGCAAGACGCCTCCACATCGGTCGAGCTACTCGTGGCTAGCGATGAGTCACTCGCCGTGCCGTGTAGTGTTTGCGCTACTCCTGTTACGCTTTTAGTGTTGAAGGTCCGCGGATCCTCTAGAGCGGTAGGGACCTTGTCTACTCGCTCTCTTTCTCATTTTTGACAATTATTTTGCACATTCTGGGCAGGAGAACTTATTGTACCCTGGCCAGCTGCAATTCCAGCAGAGAATTCTATCGCCATCAGGTCCTGCCGGTTATTCCCTATTTTTATCAGACTTGGGGGTAATCGCCTCTGTTCGATTACCTTCCCGCTGCCAGCCGCCTCTACCACATTTTCCTCCACGACTTCGGCCGCCGCCGCGAGTTGACGCTCGATGGCTGTCACCCGTTCCTTGTTTAGGTAGCGTTTCCTCTTCGGTCGAGGAAGATTCCTTTTGTGGAGAATTTTTCCCTGCGCTTAACGTGTTGCGGCTGGGAGAGCTTAGCTCTTGAGTCTTCTTCCGGAAAAACTTCTCAAAATGCTTCTCCAGATCTTCTTCTGTCAGAGACGATAACTTCGCGTCCAACAAGGCAACGCTGGCCGGCTTGGCTTTGGCGGCTTTATTAGCAGGCCTGTAAGCTGTTTCTGGCAGCATGCTCTGCTCGGCTGGAGGCGGCGGCCTCCACTGGCCGTCTTCGTCGTCTTCTGCTTCTTGAGCTTTGTCGAGGAGTTCTTGAGTATTGGTAAGTCTTTCCCGGTAAATATTCATCATTTTTTTAAGCTTCGGGAGCATATTGTCGATGACTAGATTTACTTGGTCCTGCGTGTCCCACGGCTGGTCAAATCGGCTTAAAACCGTGAGGAGGGAGACTATATAGTCTCTCACTGGCTCGTCTGCACCTTGTGTGCGTAGATGAGTTTCGACCACCAGACTCCGCATATTCCTTTTCGTCCTGCTATAATTATTGAGAGCAGCTCTCTTGAAATCTTGGTATGTTTGCCACGAAGGCCTCAAAGTACGATACCAGAATAGTGCAGGTTTCTCGAACATGGGGACCATGGAGTCTAAAAGCTCCTCGTCGGGAATATTATCTAAGCGTCTATTCTCCTCGACTTGCTCCAAAAATTCCTCGATACTCACTCGTTTGTCGCCTGAGAATTTTAACCCCCATTCTCGAACAGTTTTACCAAGATTCTTGGTTCTCAGACGAACGGTGTCCGAATTATACCAGGTGTCGTATGGCGCAACTTCCGTAGTCGGGTAAGTCGCACGAGGATTCAACTGCGAGAGCGAATTCTTGCTCGGCTGAGGCCAAACCCCCCCGTCCCAGCTCGAGTGTACGGGCTGACTAGAGACGGATGCGGCCGGTAAGCAGACGTTAGAATGCTGCTGAGCGCCTGTGGGAGAAAACCTAGGTAGGAATGCACGTGTTACTGTAGGAGCATTCAAGCAATAACCCTTAGCTGTGGAGTGAAATATCGGGGCGTGTGCGTTTAGAGGTTTTATTTCGTTTAAATTTTGCTTACTGTTTTGACCCGAGATATCGTAATAATTTAAGTCAAACGTATCTTGAAATTGGACGCTTTTCGAACTACGGTTTGCTCTATTATATGCTCACCGCTTGGCAAAACTGTGCGGACTAAAGGCGGATCCATATTTTGACTTGTCTTGGATATGCCCTGCGGCATTGTGGAGGTTAGCTTAACTTGTGCGCCAGCTGATCTGCTATAATGTGCGCCTGTAGGCACTGATGTAATTGTAGTAGTAACTGCTGTGGTAACAACGTGCGCTGGTGCAGAGCTATGGAGCGTCGGCCCTCGTGGCGTTTCCAAGTTTATTAAGTCAGCTTCCCTGCGTGTTTGTTGGCTTGAGTCGATAGTCATTGTAAATGACCTGTCCCTAGCCTTTTGGCTATCATGTGGCGAGCTTGACGGTAGCTGCGCGTTTTCTTGCAGGTCATTTTCAAGTTCTTCCTCTGCCTCAATTACTGTAAGGACGTAATTTCTCAATTCTTCTGGGAAGCTTGGTGACTGTACGAAGGTCAAGCATAAATCATCTCTTCTAGCTATATCTTCTTCTGAATTGCTATCTATTTTAAAATCTTCGGCGATGTAGTTGCCATGGAGTCTTCTTAACAGTCTATTCGCTCGCTCAAATAGCGTACCGTTTGTATGTAATTCTAAGTATTCTAACGCATCGTCCACTTCTATACTCGACAAATTCTGAATCCAGTCACGTATTTTAACATCTACGTTTTCTTTAAAAATCGTCAAATCAGCGATGCCATTTTTCGAATTTATATTAATGCTTCTTAACGTTAAAAAAAATTTTTTTTTTAATTCGAAATTCAAACATTTTCAAGTCAATTTAAAGAAAAAATTCCAATGCAATTAAAAAAAAATTTTCACGCAATTCATAATTTTCTAAAAAAAAATTTTGGATCGATTTGTCAAGGGTACAGTTGAACGTGACGAGGGAACGCACGCACAAAATGCAACAAATATAACGAGGGTCAATTATTTTAAACAGTTAAATACATAAACAAAATTAATATAAACGATTAAACGTAATAGTGACAGAGTATATATATAAGCTCTGTAGCACACGCCGTTTACCGTAGCCGTATCAAGCGCGACGGCAATACACGTATTGTACGGCTGCTCGGCGGAATATTCCGGGCCGTAGTAGAGTCGAAAATTCGAGTTTCAAATATTCTAAAATTCCACGCTTAAATTATCACAACGATAACATTTTAGTTACTAGCAGTTACTGTTACAACTGAATAGTTCAACTATACAATTATTCTACAATTAAATAGTCCCGAAACGTATGGGCGCCAAATATAACGGTGCTTACTACCGTGTATAAAGGATCAGTAACGAGTATACTGATCTAAAGAGTATCGAGAGGAATTGATGCAGCAGCTCGTAGCAGGCTTCTTGAAGGCTATACGAAGCCTGGCCCGTAGCGCAGTATGCTGTACGTGCTCGTCCTTGAGCACGTGAGCCCGCGGAGGCGTCGTGAGTGCTAATGCTGCGTAGCTTAATCGCGGATGATGTAAACGCATATTCGAGAGGCGTGAGCGTGGGGAAAAGGCTGAGAGTCATGCGTGAAATCACAAAGAGCAGTTGAAGTTTAGATTGATGTTCGTGTATTGTAAAACAAGCCAAATACAGTAGCGGCGCAAGGCAAGAGAGAGATAAAGCGAAGCCTAATACAGAGAGAGAAATCAGCGATCGAGCAGGTACTTACATTCGCTTCCGTGCTGTCTCGCTCGGATGCCTCGTGGCTCCTCTTGAGCGGATGACCGGGGTCCTCGCTGGGCAGCAGAGTAGATGCCTCGTGGCCTTGAGTGTGCGTCCGGCTACGGCGGGAAGACGAGCGGCAGCAATCGCTCAGCTCGTAACGAACACGCAGCGTGAAGTTGCACTCAGAGCGATAACACCGGCGACACACAAGGACACAGTTTGCTAGAGGCAATCTCGCGGGTTTCGCGCACGCAAAATTCACGAGGGTTCCCAACACAAGGAAGAAAGCGAAAACGTTCGACTGTACTCTTCGGCGGAACGAATCGAACTTGTCTCGTGCGGGCCGCGGCGGCGAGACCAGCGTGGGCTTTCTCCCACTCTCCCTCTCGCGGTACGCGCGTGGCTCTCTCTCTCTCTCTCTCTGTGTGTGTTCGCACGCTGGGTCTTCTGCTCTCTCACTTACCTTGCTGCTGAAAGAATGTATATAATATATATTTATACATATATATATATATATATATATATATATATATATATATATATATATATGTTGTACTGAGGGAGAGAGACATAACAAGAGTACGATAGTCAGCTCGTTATAGTAGTATTATGTACCTAAATGTTGTATGTATATGTGTGTGTGTATGTATGTATATATGTACTACACTGGTAGAAAGCTGTCAATTTAAAAATAACTTATAATCTAGGAACTAGGCAAGATTTATAAAGATTTTATTTATTAAGGATAATATTATATTGTTGTGATTGACAAATTTGGAATGTTTTTTATCCTTTCTTTTCGGGATTTAATACAATGAAAATGATCTCAAAAAGTATACATTTATTACTTGACTTATTTTATAAAGAATATCCGAGCAGAAATATGTAATCTGATTAATTTTTAACAGTTTACACAAATAACAATCAATATTTGTCGACTAAAATTTATAAAAAAAATAATAATAATTTATAAATTTATAAATGAATTAGGAAATTTGTATAAACAAGGTCTGAAATTAATATGACAATATTACCAGATTATGCCAGTAAGTGAAGACTGAATGTCTAAAAAAATTGATTTCAAGGTTTGATAGTATCTTTTTAAAATGGGCTGTTTCTATACAATAATGCAGAAGCTTTAACAGAAAATTAGCAAACATGTAATCAACTGGCAGACAATTTTACTGCAGAAATTTTGGGAAGAATTACGACTATAATGATTTGTTTTATTTTTACAATATAAAAATACTTCAGACTATTAAAGACAATAAATAGTTGTCTAAATTAGTTTACAATACATATATTATTAAGAAAAATTGGAGATTATGTATGTTTTTATCTGTATAATTAAAAAAAAACTGTTCATTAATAATGCAATGTGAAATACATACGTATAATCCGCCATATTTCATAGGCACCTTAAAGAGAACCATTTATGGTAGGTAATTCTTGTAAAAATTGTTGTATGATTCCCGCTAAAATGTTTGCAGTTATGTAACGGTCACGGCTCTTCTAAGTCCGGTGCAAAATATTTAATTTATATTATTATCGAAGAGCTGTGAAAATTTACTGCCCTGTGTCGTATATCTGACGACAGGTCAAAAAAGAGAAAGAAAGTTTAATATAATTAATGATTTACGCCGCTGCGTGCTCGCTCTTGTTTCGTAATCTTTGTTATGCTCCTCTCTCGCCGCTGCTGGCGACTCTGCGGTGTTGTTTACATGCCAGAGCGGAGCAGCGAAGCATTCTTGTGTTTCTGAAAAATAGTCGAGTGACTTTAGAATTTATGAATTATATTATATTGATTTGATTTTAATTTAGGCTGCGGACCGTGTGCGGGGTAACGCAGTTATTCCTGTAAAGATTGTCTACGATTTTCTGTAGGCTTTTTTTATAAAGGAAAAATCAAAGACCTCTCTATAGACAATTCATTTTGTTGTTCCTTCATAAAATTATTTAACTTTTAGGTTTGCAATGCTCTTAACGATTCATCGAGTCAAAGATGTTTTGTATCTGATGCCATTATAGGAAAATTCAACGATATTGATAATATGATTGAAAGAAATATAAAATCAGGCTCTCTTAAATATGGATTTTCAATCTTACATGCAAACATTCGGTTCATAGAAATAGTCCTTCATATTTCTTATCGTCTGGCATTGGAAGTTCCAGTATGGAAAGTAAGTAATAAAGATAGATAGTTAGATAGATAGATACATCAATCGTTAAATGTTTAGATGTAGTATTTCATTTTTTTCTCTTTGTTCTTCTTTATTATATTTCCATAAGGTACCAAAAGTTTTTGAAGCAGTAACAAATCAAAATAGAAGAGATTAAAGATCAACTTAAAAGTGAATTAAGTATATTGGTAGATGCGTCAACGCAGGGATCTGGTAATACCAATAATGGTAATACTGCTAGAAAATTTTTTAATAATATTGACGTTGTGGCTCGAATAACTGGTACAATATTTATAATTTTATTTCTACCAAAATTTAATTATAATCACTGATTAATTATAATAAAATACATAATGATTTGTAGGATTCAATGAACACTTTTTATACAGATGTTATATTGGCAGTTATTTCATCAAATTGCTTAGTAAATAAAGCAGCATTTGGTGCTTATTTCAAAGAGACGGCATTCAAATACGTAGAGCTCTACAACTGGTATAAAATGCCTACATCAATGCATGTCATTTTAATACATGGCCACGTCATTATGAAAGAATTAAGTCAATTTTACCTATTGGGATGCTTAGTGAAGAAGACCAAGAAAGTAATCATAAAATGATTAAAAGATTCAGAGATAGATTCTCAAGAAAAGTTTCTCAATGCGTTAAGAGATTCATTTTTTTTTTTATATATTTCCGATAACTTGTTTGTGCAACTTATGTAATATATTAGTTTTATTGCTCGAAAAAAAAGAATTTTTATTTTGTGAAATTACCTTTCTAAAGATTTCAAATAAAAAAAAATTTTTTTAATTTGTACAAATCAGATAATTTTATATCCACTACTATTGTTTCAGGGTTGCAACAAACACGGATATGTTTTGTCGCTTATTTGTAAATTCCGATCGTTATCTTTTGCTATTAGACATCGAAGAAAACAAAAAAAGAAGCTCAATGACTCAGGAGATGAAAAATCTGTTATTAGATTATACAGAGTCAGCAGATGATGACAACACAGACTATTCAGACACTGAATAAAACTATTTTAATTTCGGTGTCAATATATACATATACATATTTTTCTGTAAATAATTTTGTATAATGTATATAATATAATATATAATATATATAACAGTACATGATCAAAAAATATATAATCCATTTTTCATATTTTCACCCTCTTGATCCTCACTCTCACGCTTATAGTAAGGGATGGTAACGGAAAACCATAAACAAAGTTGGGGCTGTTCATAAAGTCATTGCCATAATCGTCTTCAGCATCCACGAAAACCCTTGAAGCATTTTTTCGGCGATTCTGCATGTTTTAACCCTCAACTCCCCAAACTCACCCCTAGAGTGAGGGATGGGATGGTCAAAGTGAGGGCTGTTAATAAAATCATTGCCATAATCGTCTTCAGCATCCACGAAAACCCTTGAAGCATTTTTTCGGCGATTCTCCATGTTTTCACCCTCCAACTCCTCAAACTCACCCCTAGAGTGAGGGATAGGATGGTCAAAGTGAGGGCTGTTAATAAAATCATTGCGATAATCGTGTTCAGCATCCACGAAAATCCTTGAAGCATTTTTCCGGCGATTCTCCATGTTTTCACCCTCCAACCCCCAAACTCTCCCCTAGAGTGAGGGATGGGATGGTCAAAGTGAGGGCTGTTAATAAAATCATTGCCATAATCGTCTTCGGCATCCACGAAAACCCTTGAAGCATTTTTCGGCGATTTTACATGTTTTCACTCTCCAACCACCTAATTTCACCCTCAATGGGGGATGCTTGCATTTCCAATAATTTTTTCTCAATTTGTATGACTTACGGTTGAATTAAGAAAAAAAATCAGATCGATATCTCCATTTTTTGTGAAGATGTTAGGTTTGGAAAAAGCGATATATCCGATATAAGGGAAAGTGTGCTATATTCGTCAATATTATATATATAATATACTGTCAGATATTTCGGCAATACACTTTTTTTGGTTCTCTATTATACAACGAACAAAATGAGCCCTTATAGAGTCATTTTAACCGTAATTTTGAGTGAATCAAGACTTTTGATCACTTTTTCGGCGTTTGGGAACACTGTACGCTGGTTGCCGGCAATTCGTACTGCGGATGCCCGGGACTTTTTTGAGTGTACCCGAAAATGGGAAGGAATCTATCATTATACCGATTTTTAAAAAGAGGGATAAGACAGACTACAATATCTATAGGGGTATCTCACTTTTAGCAACGTGCTACAAAGTTCTGTTAAACGTTATACAAGCTAGATTCATTGCATTCGCGAAATATATAATAGGAGATTACCAGTGCGGATTCTGGCGCCACAGATCGACGAGCGTTCAAATATTTATCATAAGACAGTTGTTAGAGAAAAAGTAGGAATTTTGCGAAACTATACACCAACTATTTATAGATTTTAAATAAGCGTAGGACTTTATTAAACGAAACAAAATGTATTAAATTCTAGTACTTTTTGGCGAACCAAAAAAACTCGTGAGATTAATTCAAATATGTTCAAACGGAAGCAAGGTAAACGTCCAAGTAAGCGGTAATATATTAGAACCCTTCAAGATATGCGATGATTTAAAACAAGGTGATGGGCTCTTTACGGTGCTGTTCAACTTAACGTTAGAGTTTGTCGTTAGAAAAATGCAGGTTAGTCAGCTGGGCGCAACGCTTAATGGAACAACGCAGATACTAGGATACACAGATGATTTGGATATTCTGAGGGATTATAGTAAATCGTCGCCGTGAGAAGTCCCTTAGGCGTGGATTTCCACTTTTTCTTTATCGGATATCGCGGAGGAGTGTGGTATAGGGAAAGTAAATAAAAGAACTCGGTTGAGCAAACTCGAGGGAGTTTAATTCGCTTAGAATGAGAGGGGAACGCCTTCCGGCATTAAACCCTTCGCGAAATAGATACCAGCTTCGGAAAAAATAAGAAAGTGTAGAGTGTGTGTGTCTGGTTCATGTGTGATCCTCGTGTATGATTCTTGACAAGAATTTTCGCCTCGAGTCAGCGGTGCAGTTCTGCTTACTTAAGTTAGTAGCGCAGTTCTACCGGCTTACTCATTTTGACACGCGCGCAGCTATGTTTCACGAAACCGATTAGAACACGGTTTAAGGGGACACAACACCTTTAAACTTCGAAAAAATCAATTCTTTTTATTGTTTATTTTGACAGGAAATGTTCCGTAAAACACGCTCCTGAAACCCGTTTATCAAAAAAAAATTTCCCGCAAAGCGAAATACTAAAACAAAATTTGTATCGTTTATTCGTAAAATTGCGTATTCTTCATTTGTTGTTTAATACGACTAATAATTTTAATTTCAAGTTTTATAAATTTAATCTGAATACAATTTTTATTGTAAATGTTGAAAATACTATTTTTTACCGTAATATATACGTATATTATGCTCCGCATACATATTTTAGTAAATAAATTAGAGCATATTGATAATATTATTAAGCGTTTTTTTCGAGATAAATTTCTAGTTTTGCTTCTTATATAAGGCTCCGATGGATACGTAGGGACATTTATTTAAATTCAAATATTGCGCGCCCGCGCGCCACCTGTGGGCAGGTTAGAATCAATGTGTCTGAGAAGAACAGAGCGACCATTCTGCTGTTCTGCTAGCAGACAGCAAATATTTCAAAACACAGCTGATGTAGTCCTGAGATGTGTTTTACACTGAGTAAACACAGCTGATGTCTTAATACACAAAAAAAGCTGATGTTTCTTAAAAGTGTTTTTAAATTAATCTAAGTAGAGTTTGTAGTGTTTTTAGGGTTATAGCTTGTGGACAGAGCATATGCCCTCACAACAGCTCGGCATAAGCCCAGCACATACACGCGCGCAAAGCGCGTAAACACACATACAAACACGCATTGCGACGACTGTCAAGGCGGCAGGAGCCGCGCGCGAAGCATAGAAGTAGAATAGAAGAGAGAGAGAGGGGGGCAAAAGGAAAGAAGCGTGACAATAGCCGATGCTGACTAATAAACACGCAACAAGAGAGAACGAGATAGCAGAGCCGGATTCGCACGAAGCAATCCGAAGGGCCTGGAATCGATCGAAGAAGGACTATCGATCAGCAGAGAGAAGCGCGATTCGCTCTCTCGACTAATGACTCTGGTAGCGACCACACGTGCCAGGCCAGGAGCCACGAAGGCCGGACAGCCGTCGGAGCCGCTCATCTCTAAGGGCGCGACTCCAGACCAGACCATCATGCCGGGGACCATAACATCGTGCTTAGGCTAAGGCAATCCAGTGCCTGCAGCTCTCACCAACGCCACAAGGAGGGGTTCAGTGGGTCGCAGACCAGACGGTGCTGACGAGGTGGAACCCAAAGCAACCAGCCCGTCCAGCAGCGGTAACGCGACGTTCATCGACAAACCCGTGAGTCTGTCCTGTGTCGGCGAATAGCCCATCTATCTCTCTCTCTCTCTCTCTCTCTCTCTCAATACCAGCTTATCTACTAGCCTATTTTGACTTCCACGTCGCACTCAGGCCTGTCAGGGGCGAGGTGACTCCACTGGACATCCCGTCCTTCAAGACGGAGACGCTGAAGAATTCATTTTTCATCAGCGCCTCCTACCTCTGGAACAGCCTTCCATCTCAACTTCGCGACACACTATCCATATCACACTTCAAACAAGCAGCTAAAAATGATTTCTTTAATTTGGAAAACACATAAACGTCGCACAAACATACATACATTCTCTTTCATCTCATTTCATCTCTCAACATCACACACACACACCTTTACACTATATACCCTTACACAAATTTTATTTATTCCTTTATCATAATACACTATATTTCTTATATGTACAACATAATGTACAAAAATAAAGAGCAATTAATCTAATCTAATCTAATCTCTCTCTCTCTCTCTCTCTCTCTCTCTCTCTCTCTCTCTCTCTCTCCCTCTCGGTTAATTTGGCGCATGGCACACCACGTGCAGAAAAGCACGAGTGTGTATATAGCTTAGCGTAGGGCCAAGGGCAAAGCCCGATTGTCGCGCATAGTGCGCCGGCCGATCTCGATGGTCGTCTCGATGCACAACACATGCACACACGATTGCATGTAGTGCACTTTGTTATTTCGAGTGAATAAACGTTCTGAGGGCAGATGAAGCCCGAAGGTTCTCTTAGAATAAATTATTAGAGTATCGTTATTATGCATGCTAAAACCATTGCTTTCACTCATAAATAAGCCGAGCATAAAAGGACTCCGCCACTCTCCACGGTCCGTCAAATGGAGATGCTGAGCAGCTGAGGCGAGTTCCTGGTCGTCACCCGACGATCCTCTTGTTAACGTGGTAGTCTTGCGCGTCGGTCCCTGAGCTCGGTGGTACACATTTATCCGATTTCGCGCTACCAAGGCCACAACGTTACAAGCTTATAGCTTATAGAGGATGAACCTGCCAACAAGACAAGACCTTTAAATTCAGCAAGAAAGATACAAACTCCAGAAGCGGAAGGAACCTCTGTGGTCAGGAATAGATTGATTGATATCAACATTCTATTTCCTGCTATCGAAGAATGATTTGCTAACAATGCCATGGTCAAGTTAAATTTGGCGAATCTGAAGCTCAAGGATTAGGATTCAAGATTGAAGTAATGTGCATTGAGTGTGGTCAGCTGGCAGCTATCAACTCAGGCAGAAAAGTTGGCGTCTAGAACCATGCTTGAGAGAACAACAGAAGAGCAGTGGTTACTTTTCGTGCTCTTAAGATGGTAGTCGTTTTAGAGTTTGTCGATGAAACAATCTAATATATTTTCTAAATTCGAATATATTACATAAGAAATTTTAAATTCATAATTTGTTACCCAAATACTTTATTATTTAGCTGAAAAAAATTATCTTGTCCTATGAATAAATTAAGAAATGGTCGCAACTTTAAAGGTTGTTAGCTACTTTCTGCCTAATGCTTGTATCTAAATTCGATCGATTATATTGAACGATTAAATACACCGTTAACTCTAAAACGACGGGTCCATCAAGTATTTATAAAAATATAATAATACAAAAAAAATAAGAAAATGCACCTACTTTTTAAGAATAAAGCTGTATAAAACTGTTTAATATACAAAATATTTTCTTTAAAAATTTGTGCTTTAATATACTTGACAATTAATTTTTAGATTTCATTCCTTTTTTTAACTGAAAATTGAAAATATTAAAAATGTTATGGTTCAATAAACAGAATTCATTGACAAACAATAATTTTCTATTATGGAACAAAAATAATTTCAACATAGACGTTATATTTCTGACAATATTTAGTTTCAAATTTGTTTTTACAAATAGAGTATTGCAATTAGATTATTAAAATTTTAATGCCAACTGTTGGGTACAAGATTTAGAGTAATGTGAGAGATATTTATAAAGAATATGATTGGAAATGTTGTAAAGATCATACAAAAATAATTCAAAATAATTAGGTAATAAAAATATGAATCCTATACTTGCCAAAGTTCTACTTTATAAAAGTTTTTTTTTAAGATCTCATATAAACGCAAAGAAGAATCAGCTGATTGTCGTCTGCTTTTTTTCAGTAGGGTATCATGTAAAATATATATATATATATATATATATATATATATATATATATATATATATAGTAGTGGGGCTTCGCCCCCTGCTGGCTTCACTCGCCCCCCCCCCCCCCCGTTTTGGTTGTGGTTTTAATTTTAAAACTATTTGTTGAACATATTATTTATTACTTGGTGTATTATTTAAATGAATCTACAAAAGTATTAAATATAAAATTAATATTTGATTATAGTAATCACAAAGCAATATTTTCGAAGAAGCAAGCACTGTTATGTTACCAATTCAATTAAGACAGTTTTTTGCATGGTTTTTACTTTCAGAAAATATTCAAGATGACTATATATGGAATAAATATAAAAATAGTTTTACAGAAGATTTTATTGAAAACAAAGAAAATCTTGCACTTTTGCATGTTAATAAAATATTTGAAACGGAGGATAAATCATGTGGACCTTTGGTTTACCTATGCCGAACAATATAGATTTCAATAACATTGTTAATAATGAAGAAATCGTATATTATATATTTTTGGGTATTTTCAAACATATATATCCATTAGGAAATTTTTGGCGGTTTAAGGGCTATTAATTTCTTTTTTTTTTTGCTTTAAGAAGAGGTTTACTATCGCTTTTGAATCATTAAAAGTCGTTAAATTCAGCCCGAGATAGACGCATTTGATTTTTTTTAAATTTGGCTAATTTTTCGAAATTGTATGTTTTAAGCAAATCGGTATTAACTTGAATGTTTTATTGTATGCACAATGTGCTAGGAGGTCTACTAGGAAACATGAAAACTGGTCTTAGAACCTTTTATTTAAGTGACTACATACTTTTCATTTTTACTTAGATTACCAAAAGTTAGATTCGCTTAAAAATTGCAAACAATTGCAACAAACGTAAGAAAGGGATATGATATCTTGTTCGATATTGGTGAATATGATAAAAATAATACGAATAAAAAAAATTCGGTTTACTAACAATAACTTTACAAAATCTTATTTACTCATTTTATAATATTCATACAACGTAGTTAATGACTAAATTTTATTTTTTTTGTAACGGTTGATTTTTTTGAGTCTGGATATTGTTTTTGGTACTCAGAAACAACTTGAATTAAGTAATTTTCTGTTCTTCATCTCTAGTGAGTATATTGATGTATTGCTCAGTTAAATTAACTGCTCTTTCTGCAGCATCGTTTACTACTCGCAAGCCTTTATAAATGTTGAGTCCTTTTAAGTAATGTTCATTTCTTGACCATTATTCAATATCCAATTCTTAAAATTGTATATCAATTTAAACCTGTCAAATAGGCGTAAAGAAGTGCTATTCATAAAATAATCCAAATCTTTGTCTTTTAGAATATTTAAATCTGTAACATTATTTATAAATATTTTCTTAGGAATAAATGTATCTGTTTCTACATTGCCCTTAATTGCGTTTAATATTTTCTGTTTAGTATTTGTTAAAATTTCATCGTCAAAAAATGAAATCGCACAAATTTCAGGATTCAAATACCATAAATGATTTTTGAATTTATATAAAGCATTTTGAGAGGTTTTTGAGTCAATTTTTTCATATTTAAATAGATCTTTTATAAACTGTAAATCTTTATTTGGAGCTTTTATAGCAAAAGGAGCAGAAAACCAATGCTTGATACAAAGACAATAAATAGACAAATAGCATAAAGACAATTATGTTCTTCAACTGTTAATTTAAAAGCCTCTCTGAAAAGATGAATTTTCAAAATATATCATTAGTAATGATCTTAAGATTTGGGTCAGATGAAAGGGATGCTGCAAATAAGAATCTGTGCGGATATGATCTAGTTTTTTAAAGATATCTATTTGTGAATAAAAAATGACTGCTTTATGTATTCACGCATATTAGGAGACGTAATCTGCAAATCTTGTCTGGATAAAATAGATGCTTCGATTATTCACCTTTGCAGATACGATCTGGTTTTTTAGAGATATTTGTTTGTGAATGAAAAATGACAACTGCCCCATCTAGTTATGCATACCAGAAGACGTAATTTGCAGATCTGGTCCGGATGGAAGGGATGCTACGAAAAATCATATGTGCGGATATCATCTGGATTTCTAATGATATTTGTTTGTGAATGAAAAATGATGACTGCTCTATGTATTCACGCATATTACGAAACGTACACTGCAGATTTAGTCCGGATGAAAAGAATGCTGCGAATAATAATCTTTGCGGATATGATCTGGTTTTTTAAAGATATCTGTTTGTGAATAAAAAAATGACAACTGCTCCATCTAGTTAAGCATATCATAAGACGTAATTTGCAGATCTTGTCTGGATAAAATAGATGCTGCGAGTAATCATCCGGGCAGATATGATCTGGTTTTCTAGAGATATTTGTTTGTAAATAAAAAATGACAACGGCTCCATGTAGTTATCACAACACGTAATTTGCAGATCTGGTCCGGATGGAAGGGATGCTGCGAAAAATCATATGTGCGGATATGATCTGGTTTTCTAATGATATCTGTTTGTGAATGAAAAATGACGGCTGCTTTATGTATTCACGCATATTACAATACGTAATTTGCAGATCTTGTCTGGATAAAATAGATGCTACGAAAAATCATATGTGCGGATATGATCTGGATTTCTAATGATATTTGTTTGTGAATGAAAAATGATGACTGCTCTATGTATTCACGCATATTACGAGACGTAATCTGCAGTTTTGGTCCGGTTGAAAAGAATGCTGCCATTAATCACCTTTGCGGTTATTATCTGGTTTTTTAGAAATATTTGTTTGTGAATAAAAAATGACGACTGCTCTATGTATTCACGCATATTACAAGCCGTAATTTGCAGATTTGGTCCGGATGAAAAGAATTCTGCTATTAATCACCTAGTTATTTTATAATTTCGACGAATTAATAGGTCTTTGAAATACAAGAATGTATGCAAGTAATTTACACATGAAATTTGGAAACTTGAATACTGCAGCTTCTGCCAAACATTTATTCCATTCTTCATTAGTACTAATAATTCCTCTTGATATACAAGCATTTCCATATTTATCATAAATAATTCCATCTACAGTACGTATATCCGAAAATGATTTATCATTACGTACATGTAATAATAAAAGTCGTAGGAAAAATGCTTCACGCTTATTTGGATTTACAAAATACATTCTACTTTTGAGAGGTTTTATAAATTTTTTTCTTTTATTCCAATTTTTTGTTTTTTGTAACGGGGTGAGACTGGCGTGATAGCAGAAAATCACAAAAGGAGACGCCAGGTCCGAGAATCGCTCCGGCGCTCCCGCTACCACTTGAGCCAATGCCGCCCTATTTCGTCACTCTCTATCCTGCCTCGATTACCGGCGTGGCGAGGGACGTTGTTCCTAGTTACATTTTTCATTAAGAACATAATGGTACGGGATTTCGTGATATAAATATTGCGTTGCATTTTTATCTTCTTCATTTAATTTAAACCAAGATGTCAATGTAGTATGGACATTTTTACAATCATTTCGTGTTCAAATCCTTCTTGATAATAAACATATTGTTCATCTTCTTCATGAACAGCTAATCTTTTAATTACATAAGATTGCTCATGTAGTAAAAATTCCCATATGCGATATATAGCTTCAGGTGCACATACATATCTGGTGGAGAGATGTGTGATATTTCATCATATTTATATGTATCGTTATTTTCGTTTACATTGTTTTCATTACCTGGATTATGTTTATTTGCAAATTTCACAAGAGCTGTATCAGGACCTTTATGAAAATATTTGAACGAATATTTTATAGCTTTAATCGTACTACATATTTCTACAATTATATGTCATTCTAAAAGTAATAATAAATATGGATTATAGGGTACGACAAAACTATTATGTGCAATCCTATGTTTTGAAAACGCAATTTTACTATTATTTTTTCTTCGTCGGTAATAAGGGTAACCATCAGTATTATGGTGGGTTTAATTGACATAAGTTTTGAAAAATGTTTAGTACAACTTGTTTTATCTTCATTTATGCAAACACATTTTTTTTGTGATCTACAGGGACCGTGTATCATATAATTTTTTACTATATTGTTTAATCTTGGATATTTATTTTTATTAGGTATTTCAGTACTTATGATAGAATCAATTTGATCAGTATCTCGAAATTTATCATTGGTATGCAACCATAATAACATATGAATATATTACAATCCCCTTTTTTGAAATTTTATTACGTAAACACAATCATAAACTTTACCAAAAATATTATTTTCTAGTAGTTTGGTTTTCAAAATTTTAACTTTTTCATGTAAGACTCTTAAGATTAAATCAGGACGATCTATTGTGCTTTCAGACAGTTATGAATTCTCTTGAATTTCTTTCCAATTTGGATTACATGTCATTGTTATAAAAATATCTGGTTTTCCGTCGACTTGTAGTTATGTCATTGAATCTAAATAATTTTGTTGTATCGATTTAGGACTAGCTATATAAGCTGATGGTAATATTACTATTTTTCTAATTCGAGAATTATCAATATCTGCCCGATCGGAAACGTTATCCATTAATTCTTTATACATTTCAGTTCTTAATTGTGCTTCGTGAGTACGTAAGTAATATAATCGACATCCTTCGATCCTGGACCAAACAGCAACAATGAATTGTTGTGATAAATTTTACAAATTCAAATAAGGATTAAAATCACTACGCATGCTTAATCTATATGAATAAAACTGTAGTGTAGATATATTATTATTTTTATATTCTTTTTTTGTACATTTTATATAAGGTTGCCATCCTGGATGACGAAAATGAAATATCATAGGATATGTCATTAGGTCAAGATGTTTACTGAGAATATCTATATGTTGTGGTTTTTCAGTTTGTGGATAAATACGTAAGGTGAAACGCCCAATACTTGGACAATATGAAAATTTAGACTTATACTTGGACACTCGAATATTTGCTATTGTGATAAAATAAAAAACGTAACCTCTAAATTTGTAAACACTATTATCAATAATATACTAATGATATTAATAACATTTTTACAAAAATAGATTCTCAAGGATGATTAGAAAGACTGCTCTCAAGTCCCATAAGAGCAATTTTTTCAGTATTGTCCAACTTTACCGAAAACGCGATTATCATAAAGCAGTAGTTGAACACGTTTGATTACAATGTCTAACTACTGGGGCTAAGATCGCGTC
Organism: Nasonia giraulti; assembly: GCA_016647725.1. NCBI lineage: Eukaryota > Metazoa > Arthropoda > Insecta > Hymenoptera > Pteromalidae > Nasonia > Nasonia giraulti. The sequence continues at coordinate 300,988 of QLYP01000139.1, read as the reverse complement.
CAAGCACTGGTTCAACCGTATCAAATGATGTCCAACTATACCGTGTTTTTATGCCACTCCTTAAAATGTATTTTTATTATAAAAACTTATTGTGTGAGCTTCTAAAATTTCCTTAAAATCTGTCCATGTATTGGGCGTTTCACCCTATATCACGGTCAAACGGAGGTTCGCCATAATTTTCTAAATATACAACAGCAACTCCATTACATGTAGCGAAATATGATTTATTCTTCGTATGATTATCACGTGTTAATGACATTACTATTTCAGGAGGTGTTATATTATTATTATAAGCATTAATATATTTTTTTAAATTAATACTTTTTGAATTATTTTGAAATGATAGATCCTTCTATTCTTGAGGATGTGATGTGTTATCGTGTTATCATAAAAATAACCTTATTTTTATGACAACAATGATTGTTTTTTTTTTATCATAGGATATTGCACCTAAAAAATGTTTTGCTTTACAAAACACATTTATTATTTAATATATATATATATATATATATATATATATATATATATATATATTTACATATACCATGCAGTTTGAGAACAAATTGGGCAGTTTGAGGAGTTAAAAAAAATGTTTCTAATAGTCGTAGGTAATATTTTTTAATAGTATCTGATCAACTATAAGGTCAAGGTAAATTTATTTTTGAAGTATAATAACAGTTTCATACAATAAATTAATAAAGGATCTCTAAACCCACAAATGTCTAAGCTTAAAATCGATATTCTCATACGGAAACTCTGTACCAAGAACACCGGATTTACAACGACACAGTATCAATTTAAACATTAACTGAAGTATTTTGTGATTTCTGTGGAAAAGATTACGTATAATGAATAAGTTATAATGGACATTTGCCTGGCGCTTACATTGGAATTACGGCTAATGTAGGAAAAACAGCCTAGCACTTTGATGACTTAATTCTGAGATTGTGTTAACAAGTGAATTAATGAATGCATCGAGCTGGAAAAAATTTTTACTACGAGTCTCAGAGAAATAACAATGGGATTACAACGACACCCTGTATTTGTATACATTGTTCGAAGTTCTTTATGAAATCCGTTGGAAAACAACTAAAGTATTATGGTCAAGCCATTTCTATGTTTAAGAGCACAATTTTATAATTTATTATAAATAACTTTGGCGCCACACGTACACTAGGATTCGGACGACATATAGTTTTCTAATGTAAGTGTATAAAGGGATGTGGGTACAATAGTCTTACACCTTAATAACTTGAATCTCAGATATTATTATTAAATAAATCAATCAATAGATTAAGCAGAATATCAATTTTCTTACGGCCCTCTTGAGAAATAACAACGGGATTACAACGACACCCTGTATTTGTAAACAATGTTTGAGTAACTGTGCAAAATTTCTTAAATAAAAAGCTTAAGAATTATTGATAAGCCTATTCTTTTTGTTTATGCATGATTTTATAATTTATTATGACTAATTTTAGCGGGATACGTAAACTAGAATAAGGACGACATAAAGTTTTTTAATGTAAGTGTATAAAGGGATGTGGATACAATAGTTTTACACCTTCATAACTTCATTCGTAAATTTTATAAACAAATAAATGAAAGAACGGTTCAAGCAAAATAGCCATTTTTTACAAGGTCTGAGAAACATTGCTCTCCTATTCAATTCAACAAATGATATCGTCATTACAAAATTAGTACAAACTCATCTAGACGTTGGAATAATGTATCCACGTACTTTCTAAACCTAAACGAACAAACTCTTAGTCGGCCTGATCCAAATGTATTGCTTACACAATAAACTATTATATCAAAGAGAAAAAAATGCCCCTACATCAATCGATAGTAACTTATTTCCGATACAAAAGCTATTGACCAAACAGATTTAACAAAATACGTAAAACAATGTTGACTAAAAGACTGTGTCGTTGTAATCCCGTTGTTCTTGATAAGCCGAGGTTTAAAACACATTTTTCGAATGTTGTATTCAACTAATGTTATCGTTGTTAAAAAGTTAGTATTAACTCATCTATACGTTGCAGTAATGTACCCATATCCTATCTAATTTTAAGCAAAAAAACTCTGTGTCGTTCTAATCCTAATTTATATGTCACGCATTACAACTATTACAACAAAGAAAAAATAATGTCCCTTCATCAATAAAACGTAACTTATTTTTGATACGCAGGCTATTATCCTAACAGATTTAACAATATATACTGAACAATGTTGACTTGAAGACTGTGTCGTTGTAATCCCGTCGTTCTTGCTATGCTAAGGTCTGAAATACATTGCTTTCGAGTTTAATGCAATTAATGTTATGGTCATTACAAAATTAGTAATTATTCATTTATATGTTGGAATAATGTACCTACATACTTTCTAAACCTAAACGAACAAACCCTGTGTTGTCCTGATAATGATATGTGTGTGTTACACAATAAACTAATATATCAAAGAGAGAACGATGCCCCTTTATCAATAAAAAGTAACCTATTTGTGATACTTAGGTTATTGACTAAACAGATTTAACAAAAGACTTAGAACAATGTTTACAAATACAGGGTATCGTTGTAATCCCGTTGTTCTTTCTGCAGCCAGTTGTAGAAAAATTAATTATTATTTGGCTGGTTAATACGATCTGAGAATCGAGTCATCAAAGTGTACTATCAGCGAAGCGAGCATTCTTAGCTAGTTGTAATTTATTAGGACATGGCCCTGCTAAAAAAACAGATGACGATCAACTGATTATTAGCTAATAATCAGCGGATAATCTGCTGGCAATCGTGCCAAAACGTCAGCTGATTATCAGGTTATATTAGCATAATATTTTTATTTAAGGTTTGCGTACGATGACGTATAATATTGTATTAAATGTCCGAATTTTATCGAAAACGTACGCGAACGTACGTCAAAGTACACAAGTCTACAGTAATGTATCGAAACGTAGCACAATCGTACGGTGATTTGCGTTATAATACTGTTGAAAATTTCCATACAGAATCGAAACAATTTATCAGTTTATTGCACACTAACCTCAAAATGACAACTTTATTACAGATTTCAAGGTGTGCTATAAAATATCGTATAACACTGTTGTTATACGATTGTGGGAGGTGTTTATCCACCTTGCTCGAGGTTTTTCGTACGAGCGAAGCGAGTGAGAAAATCGAGCAAGGTAGAAAACCACCTCCCACAACAGTTTTATAATATTATATAAAAATTAAAATATTGTTTTATATGTAAATAGATGTACAGAATAACATATTTAATTCATAAACAAAATTATAATTATTACCCAAAATGCTTGCATTAGAATTAAAAAACCAGAATTAAGCCGTATTAGAAAAGAAAAAGATTTTGCTATTTAATTTTGCTGTAATGCAAAACTAACCAAATAACATTTTTAATGCTGTCAAAAATAATGATAATAATTAAAAAAAATTTTAGATCAATCATCAATTAAATTAATTTAATTAATACTAATTATTATTATTGATTATTATCGATTTAATACTATTTATCATTAAGCATTCATTTCCCATAATACCAGACAAATCAATTTCAAATTTTAATAAGTAAAAACCGAACGACTTTAGGAGTGAGATAAATCACACTAGTGATACAATAAACAACGTCATGTATTTAACAAACATAATCTAATGATAATGAATATTTGCGTTTTGATACAAAACTGCAATTAGGTATTTCTAAGTTCAGTATATTCAAAGGAACCATTTTCAAAACAGTTGAAGTATTACAATTATATATATGATATACTTAAACTTGAGTTTAAAAATCAGTTTTATTCATTTTAATTGATTATTAAATTTTATCACGATATAAATTAATCAAAAGATATACTCTTTATCACTACGGTCTTATAACAACGTGTTGCAGTCTTTCAGCACACGTATATTCGTAAAGCAGTATATTTTGTTGCCATTAAATTTGCATTGTTAAGAAAGTAATTTAAAATTATTATTATTTACCACAAATTATTATTGCACTGTAAAAAGTTTTACTACAACTGAACCACAATTACTCTCTGAATATTATAAAATTTTAGGATTTATTCTTACAGCAGAACATTTAACTAGTAAAGTCTGTCTTATCGATGATAAGAATCTTGTGTTTGAGGTATGATTACAATATTCAGCCTGATTATGTCTCAAAAAGATGTATGCATTAAGTTTAAAAAAACTCATTTACACCATAGAAAATAAAAATAAATTAATAAGAATAACATTATTAGTTACATTATCAACTACATGACTTGTAATTTTTTAATTTATCGTATAATTGGTGTTTTTCAGAAATGAAATTCGCCTATCAAAATGATCTGAACATAAGTTTAATAACTTACTTTTCGAATTTTAAAAAAGTTCATCATCTACGATCGCTTATTTATATTTTAAAGACTATTGAATGTTACATGCAAACGATTTTTGCGTTGCTTGTACCTGTTAATCGGGTCTAAAGTGACAATTTATTATCAGCGAGCAATAAGGACCGAACATGCATTTGCAAACATTTTGAATTCATTATATTTATTTAAATTCGAATCTTACGAGCTTATTAAACGCTACCATGAGTTAAAATGCAAATAAGGTAGCCTTAATACCCTGGCAGAAATTTGTCCCTATTTCTAGGCACAATTTCTGGCCAACGCGTGTTAAAATAAAATTTATCTGACTCGAAAAACTATGAAAAAAATTTCTGGTAGTACTTTATTTTAACAATATTTGACCAGAAATTCTGCCCAGAAACTGAGTCAATTTTCTATCAGGGTATATGTAAATATATTACAAAAAAAAATAGGTCAAAAAAGTACAGATTAAAAAACAACTAATATTAATTAAAAAAAGTCAAGTTTACAATCATATTATTTTATTTATAACACGGAAAATAAAAAATCATTATGTGTGATTAAGAGGTGAGTCGAATGATTGGTAATTTAAACTTGAGTACAATATTGATCAATTACAAATAAACTCTCAAGATATTTACTACGTAACTTGCCATGCCCCTTACATTTTGTTCATAATACATACTTTTACACTTAAAATATTTCCTTTTATTGAAATAAGAATTTTATAAGTTTATGTACACAAACAAAATATGCAGAAAGTTACACTTGCAATAAGACCACTCCGTGAACAAGTATGTACCATAAACAAAATGTGGTATTCACATTGTTCTCAGAAGTTTTTCATGAGTTTCCCATATGCGTCTTACTTGGTTCCCACATAATACCCATATGTCGCAACAGCACAAAAATATTTTAAAATTATTTAACATTACAAAAATATTTTACATTACAAAAGAAATCTTTCTGCAATCATTTCAAGCATATTTATTTCTAAAATATTGTTACAATTTTATTTGTCCTAGGGTAAAAATATTGCAAAAAAATATTGCAACAAATATTTTAATATCATTTTTTAATATTTGCAAAACATTTTTAACATATTTTAAAATATTTTGTAATATTTTCAAAAGTTTACAAAAATATTTTATTGATAAATTGCTGCCCAACCTCAGACAAACATTTGTTAATATTTACAAAATCTATTAAAATATTTTAAAATATTTATTAAATATTGTATGATTATTTTTTAGTTCCTTAAGTAACAAAAAAATTTTTATAAAATATTTTAAGAATATTGATATACAATATTTTAATGAAATATTTTAAAATATCAATATAGTTATTTATAAAATATGTACAGAAATAGTTTAAAAATTATATGTAAAATTTATTCTCGCAAGGTTTCATGAACATTTTACTTATGTTTTTGGGACATATAAGTTTTCGTAATTCATATATTATGAATCAAGTGGCGCGATAGCACCATACTGACAAGAAAGGCCGAGATTCGGTTTAGGACGGGGAGACCCTATATACTTTAAAATTGGGTTTTCTAACCTCTAACAAACATCTTGATTGCATTTAAACCATTAGTATTGCGCGTATGTGCAATCTGTTGGTATCTATTTGAAATATATTAAGCTAATCTTTTATCTTTAAAAGGATTCATTCCAATATATTACGTTATTAACTTAATATTGCAAGTTAAAAATTTGCTCGGTGAATTTCTTTTCGTCAGAGTTTCTTCTCGCGATATTTTGTCTCCTCTAGTCACGTGACTTCCGGTAAGATGTATTATACGCCAGTAGTTACATCAGTAACCTACTTTCCGACATTCGTCTGCTAATCGGTTGCATGCGATTGTGCTATTATATATTATTTACATAATAATGCTATACGATTATATGCGCGATGAGATCAATATCTAAAGCAATAGTAACTTGTTGTCTATCAAATAGATCATGATTTCAAGAACAATATGCTTTGTAAAAGATGTGAAATCTCCCACAAAAAACTTTGTTTAAAAGTAAAAATCTTTGCAAGAAAAAGACTAATAAAAGTCGTGAAATCTATAAATATAAAAATGTCAAATAAATAATCTTTTTTTGCTATGGGCATTTAGATATTTTTTGGAAAAGCTGGATTCAACTTTAATTTTATCTTAGCGCGTATAGCAAAAAATGATTATTTATTTGACATTTTTATATTTATAGATTTTACTACTTTTATTAGTATTTTTCTTGATAAGGTTTTTACTTTTGAAAATAGTTTATTTCGGGAGGAATTATGTTTTAAAATATTTTATGAATATATATCTGAAAGAATTTAAGAATTAAAAAACCTTGACGTGATGTGGATTTAAACCGGTGACCTTCTGCGCGACAGTCTGGCAGTCTACTCGTTACGCTATGGATGAACTTGAATTATCGCTTAAAAATGTCACTCATACGCCATTACAATGATTTCGGAATTGTATACTTACTATGTATTTCTGTAAATTATTTCTTCAAGTGTGTAAATTAAAAATACCATTTTTAGTATTATAAATGTCTTAAATTTAAAATGGGGTGTCGATAACACAAATTTCTGTAATGTGTTAATATTTTTTGCAATTAATGCCTTTTTGGAGTGATCTTTTTTTATTTTAATTTTAATGCGTTACATACTTTTTAAAGGGGTCAATATATTTAAAAAAATTAGATTATCGGTTTAAATTTTGAAGAAATATTTAAAAAAAGTTGTTATATGCGAGGCTTAAGTAAAAGTTGACTTAAAAAGATTATAAAAATGTTTCCTCATATTTCATCGATTCATTTCATTCAACTTAATCAAAATGTATATCTACAAAATATGTCGAATATACTTTAAGATAAGATTGATTAAATAAATGTATTAAAACAACACTTTCATATATAGCAACGGGATGTCTCGTGCATATTATTTATTTTACGCACTAGGTAAAAAATCTTGTGTTTCGCGTACAGAATACGAGCCCGAATAACCACGTCTCGCGCAAGGAGTGTTAAAAAAATATTTCATAATATTTAATGCTATATTTATTGATCTTGTCAATTTGAGAATCTTTATTTAACTGTCCTATTGTCCAAAATGTTTACATATGCACGTAAAATACACGATATTTCCCTAAAATATACAATAATACAAACTCTCCCCTACTGAAAAAAATCGCGCAATTAGTCGTGTGATCATTTGCGTGATTAATCGCGGGATTAATTGCGTTAATTTATCCAAATTTTTTTGACGCAATCGGTCGCTCGAATAAATGTGTGACTAATCGCACGATTCATCTAAACTTAATTTTGTAGTAATATAAAATTGTTTGAATTGCAAACTTATTAAGCGGGGTGGCCAATTTAGGTGTTTAAATCCGTATGGTAAAACCTATACTGGCCACGCCGCAAACTAATATTGCATTTCAAACAAATTTATTTTATTTGAAAATTTGCTTTAGATGAATCGCGCGATCCATTGCACGTTTAATCGTGTTGTGACGAATACGCCAGCGCGTATATCGCACAGCGCGCCAATAGTTCGCCACCCGACCACTAGGTGGATACGAGAAATTCACAAGATGACTGGACTCCGAGAGAGTACTAATAGGGGCGAACCGCTCGAGATCGGCGCGCATCGATCACGGCTTTTGTTGTCTTGACTTACACTCGTAAGTCTTAAGTGATCCTTCGCCTTCGACTGGCAGGGTGCAACCTCCAGTCTCGGGTTAAGGGGTGCGAGCCTTAGCTCCTAGGGACCTACTCGAGTTGGCCGTCGGCTAAGTAACTTTCTGCGCGATCCGTACATAATAAACATTTGTATTATTATATTCTAACATTAGTAATAATTAAGTAACGGTATCTAAGTAGCAATCCTCTTTCAGAGATCCGATCAATCACGTCGAGACCGACATTACCGGCTGAACACGTCACCTGTGTATTTGTATTACTTATCTTTACAATATATTCAAACCTTTAATTATTAAACTGAATTGTGTTTCTCACTCAAACCCCTATATCATCCTACCGGGGAACGGTATAGTGGTGCTTCACAGCTGTGGGGTGCAACTCGCGTGTGGAGTACGCCGCACTACCGGCCACCTTTTAGTACGGCTTACCCACACCGTTACAGTGTGACTAATCGCGTCGTAAGAAGTTTGATAAATTAACATGATTAATCGCGTGATTATTCCCGTGATTAATTACGCGGAAGTAAAAATCTAAATTTGGGAATCATAAAAATATCTCCTGCACAATATTTTGACCACAAATATCACCTTTTGCAATATTTTTATTCAACATTTTCATTATATAAATTTCTTTATTTTAAAATCTTCGTTTACAAATTTAGAATTTCTAATCTTTACTATTTAAAATTTTTTTTAAGATTTTACCCTCACCCATTTATTTAAAATATTATACTAACCTTTTAGAATATGTTTAAGAAATATTATCTTTGAAAGTTTTTAAATATTTTCTTATATTTTATCTCAATATTTTTGGTGAACGAAATTAAAATGTATTTTAGATATATTTATAGTGATTTATGCGAATATATTTTGAAATATTGTGTGCTATTAGGGTGGTCTACTAAAACTAAAATTAATATTTTTATTGTCAAAAATAAAGTTATTAAATTTAGACATTTTTTAGCTGAGGCGCCTAGTTTTTACGTTATCAAACAGAGTAAAATTTAAACTGGGCAGCAAAGCTCGAAAATCCCTATTTTTAATAACTTTATTTACCAACAAAAAATAAAAAATATTTTTCTTAGTAGACAATCTGGGTATTATGTAGGAAATATGTGAAACGCATATGGGAACCTTGTGGAAAACTTCCAAAAACAATGTAGTTTCCTGCCGGAAATTTTTTTTTTGTCAAAAACCGTGAATTTTTGCGATTTTTCGTGAAATACTGCATTTTTTAGTGATACTTTGTGAAATGTTGTTAACAAAATATGAAACAACGTGAATTATTGTGAAAAGTAATGTGAATCGTCGTGGAATATTGTCAGAATTTGGACAAACTTCACAGTTATTGACGTTAAATCGCATATTTTCACAATTTTTCACGAAGTTTCACAAACATTTACAAACAATTACAACACAAAATACGAATAAAAGTAAAAAAAATGTCCATGTGGGGATTTGAACCATAATTCTTTCGATCGCCAGTACTTCACTCTATCCACTGACAAGGAAGGGTCCCCAGGTGTACCTCACCGATTTTGATCATTTTGTGATATGTTGTAGTACTGGAGAAAATATTAGACACGTGTTTTTTCTTACGTGCTAACTCGTCGATTTAAGGGGTGAAAATCACCCTTGAAGTTTACCCCTAAAAACAGGTTTTTTCTAATATCTCAAAAACTATTTGGAGTTTTTAAATAAAACCAACGCCAAATTCGGGTAAATGTGCAATTTTTTGCTATTTTTTCAATATAAAATTGATCAAATCGTCTAGATTTGGTTGAAAATTGCACTATCATCAAGAAAATAAGAAATTAAAGTTGACGTGTTTCGAGATTTACGAAGAAAAATTTTTTTTCTTGATTGTTTTACCCTTGAGGTTATTTTTTTATTTTATCCTTAAATAAAAAATTATATTCTTGAATAATTTAAAAATTTTTTTTATTTATTTGCAGATTTACACATTTATGCATATTTTTTAATTTTTAATAAAACAACATTAAATATCGATGAAAATCATTTCATTTTACAATGAATTATTGCATGTTTGAAATAAATTAAAATTTTGAACTCTTGTGTAATAAATTTTATTTCGAATACATTCTACAAACTTATAATACCATTATTTAGATCATGCAATTTATGTGTAATACATCGGTAATTGAAAATTACATAATTTTCTTACTTGTTATCAAGGATCATAAGTAGAACAATAATGGTAATCATCAAAAAAGTGTTTCAAACATAAAGATTTTTTACACCATGAACATCGAACAATTGCGACATTAGAGCACCCTTCAATTTCACAAAGTATATTAGATTGTGATCTAAAAGCAAAATTTACTGGATTTTTAAAATTTTCAGGATGAACATCCGTGTAACAACTTTTATACCATGAATATTTAAACAGATTTATGTATCTCGGAGAAGATTGATTATGCACTAAAGATTGAAGTTTAATGATATTGTTTCTTAAATGAAGATTCAATTCTTCATTCATCAATATCACGCTGTCCGAAAAGTGTCTTACATAATTTTTCCAAACCCTAAATCCAAAAACATCTAGCGGTTGTATTTTGCCTGTAGTTCCTTTTGGAATTATTTTTAAAGTTATTTCTTTATTAGTAGGTTTTACTTCTTCTACGGCTGAAGGACAGTGTCCAGTCCATGAGTCTACCAAAAGTACACTTGATAAACCAACAGTCGGAAAATATACTTCTTTGAGCCATGTTTTTAAATGATCTATAATCAAACGAATTTCAAATTTTCGTAATTTTTAATAGAATACAAATTAAAACAAAAAAATTATCGCTAATAATAACACAGGATGCCTTCTGAATCCAAAATAGGATTATAATTATTTGAATACGCCTAATATGAAATAATACCTGAAGTTAATTTTCCTGATTTAGAAGCCATTGCATAAATGTTAGCTGGTCTGAACAACTCTTGTGATACAACTGGCCCAAATTCACCAGTTTTTTCTTTAAGAACGATAAAAAGAGGGGAAAGAAGTCTACCATCACCAGACATTGTTGGTTGTATTGTATAACTATGAGTCGTAGAAGCTACAGATTGCATCAAGCATTCTACTTGACTTTCCCCTTCGATTGCTAATATATGGCCAGAATGGACTTCTAATTGAAATCCACTTTGATCTGAATTATAAACATTTTCTATTCCTTTTTCTTCAATAAGATTTTTCACTTCAATAACAAATTCATCAGCTTTTTTTGTAAATAATCTGCTCCTATTGTCTTTTTGGTAATAAATTTATTAATTTTTCTTCCAACAATTCTATGGGCTCTCTTAAAATTTTTTACCCAATGTTTTGATGCTTTGAAACGAAAATCTTCATGACCAATATCCTTTTGTGCTTGAAGGGCCCATTTCTGTAAATCTATATCATGGATAATATGTCCAGCATCAACAGCAGCTTTGAAATTTTCTAACACAAATGAACAAATTCTAGCTATGTTTTCTCTATAAGTTCCACCTTTATTTAAAGTTTTTGCCCAACGTTTTAAGTGTGTTATTGATGTTACCTTTCGAAATCTATTTTGTACGGTTTTTAAATTTTAATTTTTATTAACACCACTTCTCCAAAACTCTACTGCTCTTGCTTTATAATCATGATCTAATTCTTCAACATCTGATTTGCACTGCTGAAAACTTTCATCTGTAATACTATCTCTTTCATCATCTTCTACAATCTGCATTTGAATATCTTTATAAGGTTCTGCAAAATCAAGAGTTTCATCATCAAAAACTTCAGATTCATTAAATTCATGCATAGAGTTTAATAAAATTTGTTCAATATGCTCTTTTAAATCTCTTTCTCGATGTGTTATTGGAGTTTCTTTCAGATTAAGTGCTTGAAATGTTATTAAAAGCAAGTTTAACACGTTCATTTACAAATATTTTATTCCACTCTAAAAATTTTACACTGTAAAATGAAAAACTGTTCTTGTTATTTTATACTGTTATATTTAACACGTTGAAGTACACTTTTAAACTCAAAGAAACATAAAGTAGAACTGACCAAAGTAATTAAAAATGCCGATTTCAATGCTTTCACAAGTTACAAATAAAAATAAATTTATCACGAAGACTCACGGATAAATTTATCACAGATAACTATTATCAACAGGTCAATAGCATTATCATCAGCATATGATATATAGCAAGTACTATTAATAAATATTATTGAATATGTAGATATACTTACTTAATTTAAAATGTATTTCAATAACATATCATTATATGTGTTTTAAAATTTCAATGTGATATATGATATATATTTGGAAAATTTTAAAATACTAATGACTTGTATAATTTTTGTATAAGATTTCCTATAAAGTTTACGTATGAATGCACTTTTAATGAAGAGTGTATTTTATATATTTTTGGTATAATACAAATTTTAAGAATCCTGAAATATGTCATTGTTTGAAATTATCTAATCTTGTTAAAACTGTCAGAATAATTTATAAATTAATAGTTTATTATTATAGAATTTTAAAATGAATCATCAAAGAAACTCTACAAATAAATGGAAAAAAATCAGGAAGTAAATGTTTTAATTTTATATCGCTTGCCAAACATTTTAAAATTGAAAAATTATTCATGGATCTAATTTTTCATTTCCCATGTTCATAGTAGTGTAGAATACCGCCAGTAATGTAAATGCTGGCATCCGCATTTTTGAAAGCGGACTATTCGTTCGATACCTAGTTTGGTTCTCATATCTTAGAGCAGCTGCCAGGATTAAACTTAATTGAGGCCTTCGCTGATTCCTTGCGATTTTTTAAGAAACGCTTTTCAACGTTACTCTGTTCATAACTTGTTGGGCTCTCTGTACGTCTAACGCTGGCAGCCGTCCAGGTTACCGAGAGCCGAACGACTTCACAAGCAAACAGAGCACGAGGCTATTAAATATACTCCCTATTATATGGGCGCAGCGTCCAAACTCATCAAAATGCTGTCTGCATCTGACTGTCGTGAGGAAATGAATGCCCTCCTAAAGACTTAGAATTGCCGCATTAAATTATATGCGAACTACGATGACTAATACCGGTTTATGCTACAATTAATGAAGTATGATTTGCTATGTATAAATTACTTTCTCTCGAATGAAATTAATGGATGCAGTACTATAATATAAATGACTTGCTGCCCAGAGAAATGAGTGTAATTACGAGTGTCGTCATATTGTTGGGTATGTTTTTCAAATAAACATATCAGATTATAAGGATATATAGGTTGCGGATAGAGGAACAACCCATGAGAAAGAGGTTAGCTACGAATAAATTAAATAAGCAGCCGCGGACAGACGATAGGAACAGGCGTGGGTGTGATGAGCCCACACTGTCGAACGCATTCATCTAGAAACACTACGTAAGCACTACAACAAAAAAACACTTCAAATTATCTCTTATCTCTCAATCTATCTCTTTCATCACACATTACAAAAATAGGCAAAAATCCTGCTGCCGAGGAGGATGCGGGAGCGATGACAACTGTTTAACATACTATCATGGCTCAAAAAAATAAAATCCGAACTAAAAGGGACTTAAGGGTCTGAACTTGGAATGTTCGCAGTCTATACAGAGCAGGCGCGTTTAAAGAACTCGTAAATGAAGCTGATAGGTACAATCTAGATTTGGTAGCAATACAGGAATCGCGGTGGCCAGATGGCGGAGTACTAGCATCGGGTAACTACACGTTCCTGTATGGGGCCGGGAGTGGGGGATCTCTAGGCACCGGATTTCTCGTAAGCACAAGCATCATACATTCGGTTAAAAGTTTCAAATCCGTCAATGAGAGGCTCTCGTACATCATTATCGAAGGTGAATGGTATAGATATGTATTTATTAATGTGCACTGTCCTACGGAGGACAAAGAAGAAGAAGCTAAGGATCTCTATTACGAAACTTTAGAGCAGGTAATCGACCAGTTCGCGTCTTACGACACAATAATAGTATTAGGCGATTTCAATGCTAAAATAGGTAGGGAGGAAACGTTTAGGCCTACTGTAGGGAAGGAAAGCCTGCACGAAGCCAGTAATGATAACGGTATTAGGGTCATAAATTTCGCGGCGACAAAAGATCTTATAATCAAAACTACGTGTTTTAAGCACAAGGACATACACAAGGCAACGTGGACTTCGCCGGACGGGACCACGCAGAACCAAATTGATCATTTCCTCATTGAAAAAAGACGTCATACTAACGTTCTCGACATAAGGGCTTACAGAGGGGCAGATAGCGACTCGGACCACTTCCTAGTAGTAGCCAAATTAAGAGCTAGACTAGTAGCGAAACAAAATAGTAAGCGAGCAAACAAGGTAGAAAGCTTCGATATTGAGAAGCTACGAGATAGAACAGAGCGAATTAGGTACCAGATAGAAATTAATAACAGGTTTCAGGCACTTGAAGAAGCAAACACATCGCCGGAGGGGAATGACGAACCGAATAGCTTATGGGGAGACATCGAAAAAACGGTAAAAGAGGCCGCGAACAAAGTACTGGGTAAAAAGAAAAAGCCAAAGAGCAAACCATGGTTTGACGAAGAGTGCGAACTCTGGTTTGAAAGGCGCAAAAAGGCTAAATTAGATAGCTTACAAAATAGAAGCGATAGGACCGTAGAAGAGTATTCTAACGTAAGGAAACAGACGAGTGCGATCTACAGAAATAAGAAGCGGGAGTATCAAAAGAATCTTATTAGGAGAATAGAAACTAACAGTAAGGAAAATAACCCACGCGAAATGTACAGAGGGATTAACGCCATCAGAAAGGGTTTTAGGAGTAGAGCGCCATTGATGAAGGACGAAAACGGGGACCTCGTTACAACTCGTTAACAAATGACAATGAATTACTGTCGCTGTGGAAAAATTATTTCGATAAATTATTAAACGTGCACGAAAATAGAGAAGAATTAGGGGACGACATTCTCACTGCTGAACTCCACGTGGAGGAACCAAGCTACCAAGAAGTAGAGGCCGCAATTAAAAAACTAAAAAACAACAAAGCCGCGGGAAATGACTCTATACCAGCTAAGTTACTCAAATATGGGGCGTCGAGCTAACTTTCAAAATCTATAAACTAGTATGTGCCATCTGGAAAAATGAAACAATACCCGAAAATTGGAAGGAATCTATCGTTATACCGATTTTTAAAAAGGGGGATAAGACAGACTGCAATAACTATAGGGGTATCTCACTTTTAGCAACGTGCTACAAAGTTCTGTCAAACGTAATACAAGCTAAACTCACTCCATTCGCGGAAGATATAGTAGGATATTATCAGTGCGGATTTCGGCGCAACAGATCGATGAGCGATCAAATGTTTACCATAAGACAGTTGTTAGAGAAAAAGTGGGAATTTTGCGAAACCATACGCGAACTATTTATAGATTTTAAAAAAGCGTACGACTCTATTAAGCGAAGCAAAATGTATCAAATTCTAGTACTTCTCGGTGTACCGAAAAAACTCGTGAGATTGATTCAAATATGTCTGAACGGAAGCACGGGAAAGGTCCGAGTAGGCGGTAATATATCAGAACCCTTCACGATACGCGATGGTTTAAAGCAAGGGGATGGCTCTCTACGGTGCTGTTCAACTTAACGTTAGAGTATGTCGTTAGAAAACTGCAGGTTAGCCAGCTGGGCGCAACGCTTAATGGAACAACGCAGATACTAGGCTACGGAGATGACTTGGATATACTGGGGGATTGTAGGGAAACGGTAGCAAGAAATGCGGAAATCCTCATAAAAGCGGCGGAATGTACAGGGTTAGAAGTTAGTGAATCAAAAACAAAGTACATGATTGTGGATAAACTAGGCGTCTGCAGAGAGGAGGGAGATCTCAGAGTTGGGAATTTTACTTTTGAAAAGGTTAGCGAATTCAGGGCACGTAACGAGAATGGGAGACGACCGTACGGCAGCGCGTGTCATGTAGAGCAGGCCGATAGTAACGCGACCTCTAGGTAGACCTAGACGTAGATAGGAGGACAACGTAAAAGCGGATCTAGTAGAAATAGGACGGGTGGGTGTCGATCGGAGAGGTGCATCTTGGGTGGTGTTGACACAAGATAGGGCAGCGTGGAAGGCTTGCGTGGATGAGGCGATGAACTTTCGAGTTCCAAATGCCACGTAAAAAAAAAAATAGCTAAAATAGATGGTCGCGGTTTTTATGCTTATTGAGACCTTGCTGGACTATCAGTCCTAGTAGCGGATGCCAGCGTTCCATGGACCTGCGGCATTTATGATTTCGCGAGCACAGAACGTAGACCTTCTTTACGTTGATACTACATACAATACTGAGCTCTGTTTGTCTGAAAACTCGTTTGGCTGTTCGCACCAATGGTGGAAGCCAGTATCAAAATAACTGGCGGCAATCGCTAATTCGCAATCAGCGAGACTTTATTTGTTTTCAATGCGCTATTCGACAGTGCTCTGTTCAATCCAGTAATGTGGTTCAAATTACAAGTATTTTCCCTTAAAATTTTTTATATACGTGCGTTGCTCTCGAGAGCAATGTGCGTATATGGAGAATTTTGAGGAAAAAATAACTTTTTTCGTCACCAGTGGCATTTATGATTTCGCGAGCACGGATTCCTACTTTGTGTCGATACTATACATTCGAAACTAAGCTCCGTTCGTTTGAAAACTGGTTCGGCCTTTCGTAACCAATGCCGGAAGTCAGTGTCGAAATGACTGACGGCAAAAAGAATTTGAAACTTAATTTTCGACAGCGGTCTTGTTCCGTCTGATATCTCGTTCGGCTCTTCTCTCTGACAGCGGATGCGAGGGCTGAACTTACTTGCAACCTTTGCTGGCAATTTATTAAGGAATTGTTTTCAACGATTACTCTGTTGATAACTCGTTGGGCTCTATGTACGCCAAACGCTGGCAGCCGTCCAGGTTACCGAGAGCCGAGCGACTTCGAAAGCAAACTGAGCACTGTCATCAAATGATATTAATAATGTTATAATAAATTTATTAATATATAGCAGTATAGCAGATTCGTGTGCTTATTAATACCTAGGAGCGGATGCCAGGTGCCAGACTTTGCAGTCTTCATCGAACAGTAACATTCCGCGGTTATTAAAAATATGGGATCACGGAGGACGACGGAGATTATAAGTAGGAAATCTAAGCACCGACGGTGCTTAGTTGTCCCGCGATCCTGAGGAACAGCCTAAGACAACTGTCCGAGCACTTTCTTGAAACAATAAAACCGATTCGCGGACTTATAAAATGTTAGGACGTTACCATTTGCCGTCACGTCCTTGACTTTTAAAAAAGGAGAACTAACTGGATGTAAATAACTCGAAAATAGAAGTGAATATCAGAGAAAGAGAGGGAGATGTTATCGTCCTATAGTAATATTAATTGACTCTTACTTTTGTATGATTTGGGAAGCGCGATTAGGTCAGCGTAGTAAGGTGTAGGAAGTCGCCAAATGATTTAATCTTACACAAATCTTAGATTGAAAGTTTTTTAATTGAGTCAATGGTTGATTCGTTCACAATACAAATACTCACACTTGCGCACTCACGAATGTTAGAATTTCGTAAAGAGTCAGCAGTGAAGTACACAGAAACACAAGGCGGCGATACAAATGGAAAAATTTATAGCCAGCAAACTGTCTTTATAATACTGCACGAATACGTAATTTTCTATTCGCAGTTAATGATTTTAATTCCGAATAATTAGTCAACAAGAACCGATCTGAAAATATGCAGAGCTTCCGCACGGTCCTGAAATTATAATAATTAAAGCTTTTACTTTCGAAATAAAGGATGACCGATACAGAAACGGGCAGAGCTTCCGCATGGTCCAAGTATTGTATAACGATTGAGTGCCACCACGGCTTGCGCTACAGAGTTTATATATCATCTGCTTCTTTGTAACCGTCTTCTTCCGATTTTCCGGAGGGATGAGTACTTCGCCAATTAGATGCTTAAACGTCGATGTTCTCCTCTCAAGGTTTAAATTTTGAAGTAGTGTGGACCAATCAGAATTGTATTAGTAGTCGATAAGAATTTTTCCTCTTCTAGTAATGCGGCTGGTCTTTTCTCGCCTTCCGTTGTGTTGCCGTGCTCTATTATCTCAGTTATTGCAACTTTTACGACCTGCTCTGCGCTCGGTCCGTACGTTCGCCATGGTGTAGGCTACGTATGTCAACAAGTTCTCAGCTTTGGAGCACATGCACTTGTTGTGTTGTAATATTACATTCTAATAATATTACATATATTCGTAAGGCGTGTGGATGTAGTGCAAGCGTTGTGCCTCTTGCGAATGTGTGAGTGAATTTCCTTATTTTATCTTCTCGATTTCTCCTTCTTGCTGCTTTCTTCTATTCTTGGTGTACTTGTCGTATACTGGTGTGCGAACGTCATTTTTATCGCTACTTCGTTGTGGTGTTTAGTTAAATAAAGTCCTTTCGGATTGCATCCTCTTTGTTGTTGACAGATTCGGATTCGAGTTCGGATTCGGATCGTAACGAATACCCTGCGCGCTTGAAAATTTTACATCGTGATTTTTATGTTCGCAGATATGGTTCTATTCGTAAATGTCTCAATATTCAATTTACATTAATATAATCTTATTGTTTTTTCTAAATTTAATTATATTTCTTGTATGATTGCTGTTACGTGACGACTTTCCCGATCTATATTTGAAATAATAATTTCAAGTGTAGAATCGAGAAAGTTCCACACGTATAAAGGTACAGTGAAACTCAAGGCCACAAAAGTATCAAGTGGCTAAGAATCTCGCTAATCTAAACAACTTCCCCGCCAACGGCTAGAAACATACGTGCGGAGCTACGTTGCAGTTTCGGTGCGCAACTAGTTGCCAGGCCCCGTAAGGCCTAATGAGTACAACAAGCGTCGACAATGTAACGCGGCAAAGGGGAAGTAAGCTGGCGACAGCGTGGGAGGTCCGGAACCTCTTCCGAGCGCTCTCGAACCACGCGTCTCTCACACTCCGTGATCGGGCAGAGAAGCCGGCGGATCTATAGATTCCAAAGTTTTTGTTCAGATTTTATGATTCAGAGATCCAGATTTGTTTTAATTAGTTTCCAATTCACAGATTCAAATTAATTATTCAGAGATAATAGTATTTATTATTCAGATTTTAAACGAGGATTTTCTGTAAGAATTGTAAACAGTGTCATAAAAGGGAAATACAAATACAATTGGACCATATAGTTTTTCTAACATATATATTTCATCCAAAATCACTCATTCCTAAAAATCCCAAGATACCAAAAGGAAGGAAGGTTTAGAAGTGAGAGTTTTATATCCAATCGTTCAAGCAGAAAAACCGCAAGGTAAGATTCATAAATATTAATTTGGACCACTACCAAAGGGAAGGAAAAGACATTTGCAGGCAGGTATACGAATCCTGACCAGATTCCACCCTGGACACCTGTAAAGGCGTCAGATAGGCAAACTCACACAAAAGGGGAAACTCTTCAAGTTTCCACCTAACAAAAATTGGAGGTCTCACCGAGATTTTGTCCATCCCAAAGCAAGTTTATTTCTTTTTCCTTTTGGACCACAATATACTAATATTAAAGTAAGTGCAGTGTCCGCGACCCTAAAACAAAAAAATTAAAGTTAGACAAAACGTTAAAAATTAAATAGTGAAATAAAATAAGTGAACGCGGAATGATTAAAATGAAAATGTTTGTTTAGAATAAAATCACGCTAAGTGCTCGCAACAAAGGCAAGTACGTCGCGTCGCTTGGAAGCTTGGCGTTGTGCCGTGCCGTCAGCGTCTTTGTAGCAGCTCAGCACGCGTGGGCAGCCAAGGGGGCGGCCATCTTGCGAGCTTCGGTTTTCTCAAATTCGAAATCAATCGTTGCTTTGTCCCTGTTCGTTCAGCCTGTTAAAAAGAAATACGTGTTAGAAAAATATTCGAATCGAAAAGAAAAATTATGGAGGATCCAAATTTTCAAAAGGAAAAATTTTCAAATTTCCAAGAATCTGCTGAAAACAATCATTCTAATTAAAAGCATATTAATTCTCAAAAATTTTGACAAAAGCAACTTTGTAATTTTCAAAGAAAAATCAAGAAAGGAACGAAACCATTGATTGTAAATGGACCCCAAATGATAATAACTAAAGTATTTATAATTTTAATATAAAAAAAAGATATATACATATTTCATGAACATATAAAAATTTATATAATACAGCTGACAACAAGTTGGTAAAGCTGTGTTGCCTTAGAGGGAAGGGCCCATTAGTTTTTACATAAAGGGAAAGAAAACACAAGTGAACCCAATATAATTATAATACACATACCTCAATCTGGTCGAATCAGAGCGTCCTTATTACGCAGGTGTTCTGGTGCTGAAATTCGATTTTCACAGCAGAAGTGAAAGTTGACTGTTCAGGACCAGAAGTATTCATCCCATTCTATAAAAAGAAAATCAAAATTGGTATCAGAGACTATTAGGAAAGAAAGAGTGCGACTGACAACAAATTGGTAAAATCACACTCATTGTTTGAAGTAGTGAAAAAAGATAGAATATTAAAACGCACTTTGAAGTACTCGTGCGAGTCCCTTTTATTACACAACTGTACACTAAACACTGTAAAGGACACACTCGCGAACTAATAGATTATACGTGCTCATTATTTTTACCGCGATTTAACACCAATAATTGAAAAGCAATGTACGCGACACGACGCGGATAAGGTTAGCAATAGTAGCATAGCAGCCCAGCATGTGTTTGTTCAGAGCGAACACGGGCGCAGACGCATGCGTGCGAAAGGTGGTCACTAGACGCAGCTAGTAACTTTACCGTGATTCGAGAATAGACGCGCGCAACTGACGCGGTCGAGTCAGAGTAAAGTCAAGAAGCAGAGAGAGCGCGCGGCAGTCATTTTGAGCGGGCGCGAAATTCAAATAATTAAGAGGAAAAATTAACATTTTAGGACTTGTATAACAATAATAATCATTATTTACTAACATGGATTTAAAATCAAGCTTGTTTAATTTTTTTTGTGAATAAATAATTTTTATTATCATATTAAGGGGAATTAATTCCTTAGGAAATAACAATTGTTGGTTTAGGGTTTGGTTAATTAAACTTTTCGTAGATTTAGGAACAATATTAAAATCTTCTCTTATTTCGAAACAAACTTTATCATTATTTCGTTTTTATTGGAGCAAGAGGTACTTAATTATATAGGGGATAAACATACTAATAATTGTTTAGAATTCCGGTTTTATTTATTTATTTTTTTATTTTATCGCATTTATTTAATTCCTTTTTATGTTCAACAAAATCAAATAAAAACGAGCAACGCTTTATACACAATCATGTAAGAAATTTGGGATTTTGTTAAATTATCACAACACACTAAATTTCTTTCCTCACTAATTTTCACGTCAAATACCAAAATTCGATTAATCAACTCAATCTGCTCAATCAGCACTCATATTCATTTTTAAGTAAACAATTAAAAGCAATCGATAACTTTTACAACTTTAAGAATTTTAACTTCTATTAGGCTAATAGGTAACGTTTAAGTTTTTTTTTGGGGTACTGGTTTACGATTTTGAATTTAATTATTAAAATATAGATATTTAATTCTCCTTTTAGTATAAATATCAAACAAGTTATTCTTAGGGTAGGATTAGGTTAGGATAATTTGGAGGGTCTCAGGTAAAGTTCACTTTTGAAACTTTCATTCTGACTCGTATTAATTTTTATCAAAATATTATTTTTACTCCTCTATGAACATTACATACAAATATATGTATATATACATATATATACACCCTACAAACCCCTTTTGCGACATATGGAACCTTTGTAATACTTTTGTTGTTGTTTGTGACGTTGTGGTTTTTCTCACGTTATTTTCCTTTGCAACAATGATTAGCTACTAACGCCCGGCCGTATTTATTTCGAAGGCGCCAGGTCGGACGATTTATCCGCGAACGTTTTGGGGTCGCGTCTCCGGCTAGTTACGAGACTCTCCTCTCCGAGGGAGTTCGATCGGGGAAAATAGGAGATAATAAGCTTAGACCACTCGACTGATTATCACTTCACAAATTTTTACTTAAACAAAACCGGCTGTAATATAATAAACGCGAGGCTCTAAGGTGATGTTTTCAACTAGTTACAATTTCCGTTTTCGCACACAACGCTCACACAGTTATCCGGTGCTACAAAATCTTGGCTCGTCAAAAATGCTGCCACGAGGCAGTAAAGTTCCGACTTTCGCAACGTCCGGCTTAATCCTCTCACACTCAATATATATTATAAATATTACCATTAAACGCTACCTTCCGGCTGAAGTTCTCTCTCGTACCTCTCCTTCGTTCTTATATTAATCACGACAAAATAACACGCCTTTATACTTGATTCTACTCTAGATTAAAGGTGAATGGTTAAACCTTAGGGATATTCTCTCGGCTGCGACGAAAACTCAAGTGGGCGAATTCTCTGGCCGAGGCGCGACGGTACACCTCGCTAGAGTACTCACACAAGCGCAATACATAATTATCGGTCTAGTGCCGTTACATTTGGCGATTTACATATGTTTTCTCGTGCGATCGTTGGGTTTTCACACTGTAACATACCATTTCTCATGTCATACATTACAAATAAATAATTCTTTAAGTTACATAGGTGAATATTCTTTTTACACACACTCAACGCCTCACACATACAAGTAGCAGTATAGTATCTGCTGCCGCGGCCTGGCGCAAGGTTTTTCCCCCTCCCGGCGGCGGGCTTATCTTCTGACTCGAGCGGCTTAGGTGTGAGAGTGCGTGAGCTCCAGCGTGTGCGTGTAGTCGCGCGGCTGGTGGGAGCGCTCTACAGTAAGCGACTAACTCGGCTGTTAGTCGGCTATTCTCTCTCTCCTTCTCCCGGCTGCTATTGCACGGCTATGTGGCCGATTCCGACCTTCCTCTACCTAGAATGCATTCCAGATCTATGAGAGTTAACTCATGGTGATGCAGTTCTGATAGGGTGACGTAGAAAAGAGAGAGAGAACTTCTTAATACTAGACGGTCACCCCGTCGCATGTTTTGGTTCATACATTTTATACGCTTCCAAAACATAGATCCTTTTAAATTTTTCTCTTCGAATTTAAAAGTGAAACTTTTTTAAAAATCAAAAGATATTGGCGACAAGTGAAAGCGGAGGCATAAATTAAGCAAAATTCTACAATTAATTAAAAATAAATTAAGCAAGAAAAAGAAAACTAAAGTAACTGAAAGCATATTAAATAACTCAAAGTACCATAAGAGTGCAAGAAAATCAATCGACGACACAAGTGATTATCTAGATTACCTAGAAGGTACAGAGTACCTATTCGAGATGACAGGAAATGCCTCAAACAATGATGATTCAGTCATTGGAGGAGTACCAGACGCGTGTATGCTATTAATGAGCACCATGGCTAACAGCTTTGCACTGAATTGCATAAGCGAATTCCAAGTTTTAATGGAAAAAAGAATCTTCGATACTACATACAAGACTTCAGGAACGCCAGCGAATTAGTCAGTGACCCTATTAAGCCTCAATTCTTACAACACGCCCTACACAAAATAACGGGATCAACAAAGAAGAGTGTAACAATAAAACGATAAAAAGTGTAGAAGATTTGATACAATATTTAAAGCAAAGGTTTGGACACGGAAGAAACTTCAGTTACTATAATAATAAAATACAGAACGTGAGAATGAGAGAACAAGACACAGTAGGCGATTTTTACGATGAAATAAACGTACTTCTGAGTAGTGCTAAAAATGCTTTGATGGAAGAAAAGGGAGAAGAATTCAAAAATGAAATGATGGTACTATTGGAAACTTTAGCAGTGGATATATTCATTAAAGGTTTACCTGCGAATTTGGCTGAGCAAGTAGACTACAGCAAACCCAATGATTTGCGAGAAGCTTATGAAGAAACAGTGCGATTAGAAACGAGAATGGAAGCCAAAATAATCCCAGATTCAAGACCATACAGAGGTAGAAACCGATATTACAATAACCTAGACAATTATAATGGACCGCAAAATGGAGACACTCATCGTAATTATGGAGGATACCGATACGAGAATCATTACCAAAACAATCAACAAAATAATTCAAATTACGTGGGATATGTAAATGATAGAACGTATAATGGACAACAATTAAATGAACCTCAAAATTATCACCCACAAAATAATTACCAGAACCCACAAAATAATTATCGAGGCAACAACTATCGAGGAAGAGGGTACCAAAATAACTATGGCAACCAAAGTGGAAGAGGAGGTTATCATCGTAACTACAATAATGGGCAGCAATAACATAATAATTGGCAGGCTTGGAACATCCACGGGAATAGGGGAAACCAAGAAATATTCGACCACGAGACTGGAAGGTACTATGATGCACCACCGTATTCCGTCAGGAGAAATGACACTAACTGGCGCAATAATCACCAGCAACACAATGATCAAGCCCAAAGAGGTAATTTAAACTACCAAGAGGCTCGTCACGACCCCAGGATGGCGAGCCAAAGCCAAGGTTATTCGAATCAGAATCAAAGGCATCCAATGCAGAATCAAAACACGTGTGAACCCAACGAATCCAGGCAACAATCAGCCGAAAGCACCAGTGATGGCAATATTGTCGAGACCAGAGAAATATCAAGAATGTGGTCCACAAACTGTAAAGGACCTCAAAATGTTGATTGGGAGGACGACAAAGCCACAGCAGTGAGAATAAGAATACCAGTTGGAACCACTAAGCCATGGGTGGAATTCATGATTGCCAATGGAGCCACAGTGAATTTAATTAAAACAAGTGTGTTGGACGACGATAAATATGCCCATCTGCACTGCTGACGCTAGAGAACTAGGCGGGATCACGAACCAGATTGTGAAGACGTACGCATCAATATATTTAGACATAAAAGGTACCCCAGTGAAATTCCAAATAGTGTCAGATGATTTTCCAATTCCATTTGATGGAATGTTACGACGCAATTACCTAAAGAAAGAAGAGGATGTGATATCCTATTACAAAAACGCGCTAATGATAAGCGGAGATGTGATGCACCCAATACCGTTCATAGGACACGAAGAAGAACATAACCCAAAGAATCTAAGAAAAAGATATAAATGTAAACAAGCCAACGAAATACTAAAAGTAGAACCTACAAGTGAAGAAGGGAATGAAGTAACAGAACAAACAATAATCGGAGAAACAGAACAAAGCCCAGGGAAGGTGACACATACAATAAAAGCGAGGAGTAGACAAGTGATACAAATCAACTTAATCAAAAGCAACCTGGAAGAAGGATACGTACCAAGAATTGACGTGGAGACTGAAAATCTCTTCGTGGGTGAAGGAGTAGTGACAAACGTGAACAATACCTGCAAGATAATGGCCATCAACATCAGCGAACAAGACGTGACGATAGAAGTGGATCCAAAAGAACTAATACCTTTCGATACAGGACCCGATTTCCTGCAAGAAACTGACAGTGAGTTTGATGGAGATGCAATAATAGATAGAATTAAACGACTAGAAAAGGTGAAAGAAGCCATAAGGAGAAGTCATCTCAATCGAGAAGAACTAGATATAGTGGACCGAATAATCGAAGACTATTTAGATAGATTCTTACTACCAGGTGACAGACTCTACCGTGTACTGATATGATTTAACACCGTATCCATTTAGAAAACGATGTACCTATAAACACAAAGCAATATAGACACCTGCCACAGCATAAGCAAGTTGTAAGAGACAGTGTAGCCAAGAAACTAAGAGACAAAATCATAAGAGAGTCCAATTCACCTTGCAATTCACCGATATGGATCGTGCCAAAGAAACCCGACAGCCATGGAAACCCAAGATGGCGTATGGTAATTGATTTTAGAGAATTGAACAAGAAAACAATCAGAGACGCATACTATTCGACTACATTCGCAGCAGAGAGCGGCGAAAATCGGAACCATAACCTATAGCGGTTTCGCTTAGAATTATAGCGCGAATTTTTAAATTTAAAAATAATGACTTTTTTGAAAAAATAAATAAATTTTTTTGCAGTGTAGTTTTTGAGGCTACTTATACGTGACCTTTATGGTCTATATATCTCTTGTCGTAAGTTTAAAACATTAAAATTAAAATTCTAATTTATAGTAGAGCAAAATTGTTTTTGTGGAAGTAAATATAATTTTTAAAACATCAATTTGTACATAAATTTTATCAGTAAATATTTAAGTGAATTTAGGTCAGTACCGAGAACTCAATTTATAGATTATAACAACTTACATTATATTTTCTTGTATCGTTCGAGCCGACCTCCTTAAAGAGATGATAATTGTTTGTCGAAAAACATCAAATTTTTGAATTATTTGACTTTGTAAACTCTGCAGAATATGAATCGATGATACTTCTCGATCAGTTTTCACTGATATAGGCCTGTTACCTGTAAAAAATACAATACATTTGTAATAAACATATTGTAACACGCTTTGAGACAATATATACACATGTAAAATTTATTTCCTGAAACATTTTTGCAAACCTCTTATATTTTTCTCTATTTTTACTCCAAGTCCTGGTATTACAGTCAATCCTGCACTGTAATGGCCAAATATATGTGAAATACGTTCATCAATATCTGATAGCTGAAGAATTTTATCACTTCCAGTTTTCATTGTTGAATGGACGTAATCAGCTTTATGTTTTTTTTTTTGCAGACAGCCTCAAATTTTTCCAATACTAAAAAGAAATACCGTATTAAAATATTGAAAATTAAAAAGCTGAAGTAGTTTAAGATCCTGAACTAAAGATAGTATCAAATTCACTTACGGTTTCCCATCCGGTTGAAGTTTTTTTAGCATCTCCATTTCTATATAGTTTATTACATAATATCTCCCACATTGATTTATACTTTTCTTGACCACGACCTCCTAATGCAGTTATTTGGTTTCTTGCAAATAGTGTATGCGTCTCCATATAACAAACAAGCATTTCTAGTTGAGTGTTGTTAATGTGATGAATAGTATTGATGTCATTTTTGGTCCTATGTACAAAAAAGAAACATTAATGAGAAACCCTTTTTATGTTATGCTATTAAACAGTATGTAATAAATATTTATTTCAGTCATAGATGAAAGTAAGGTTAAGTATAAATAATGTACAGATAGATTGTATACCAATAAGATTAATGATTTTAAAACACTCACTTTTTTGGTGTCATTTTAATTAGTGTCAATATTGACGGATTAACTTTCAAGTCGGAACATTTTGGAGCAATATAAATACTAATGCGTAGTATCTTGTACTTATATCCTTTCCGAAGTCTGTAACCGTCTCAAAGGCCACTTATGATGATGTGGCCACGCAGTTACAGCGCGCATGCGCTCTTCAAAGCAGTGCTCCGAATGCTCCGATTTACTCGATTTATCTATATATATATATATATATATATATATATATATATATATATATATATATATATATATATATATATATATATATATATATATATATACATATGGAGACCATGCGAGCCAGAGACTTGAAAACCATACTCATAAGAGAAAATAAGTTCAGAAGACCAGCTAGAGCAGTACCAGTACCGATAAGAAGGACCCAATGAGAACATCCCCATACCAGCAAAAAGAAACCCTTCAGTCCAAAACGAAGTACGAGTAGTAACCAACACGCAGCAAACAAGAGAAATGACTAAAAATAGGCTATTTTGCATTTTATCCTGACAAGGCATCGACAAAGAAAAAGATGAGGGCTTTTTCTAGCACTTTGCGAAGTTTGGAAAAATGGTATATTATGAGACCATACGAGACAAAAAGGGACGTTTATCATACGGATACGTTAAATATTTTGAAGAATCTGATGCAGAAACAGCAAGGAAAAATAGTGACCCAATATACAAGGCAACCTTTGCTGAACCTAGAAAGAGAAAACAGAGCGAAAATGGAACAAATGCAAAATTCCACCCGTATTGCAAGAAAGATATCGACATAAGTCTGTATGAATTGCATGACCAAATTTGCAAGAAACAATCTAAATGGAGCAGTTGCGAGAACCTCACGGCAACTTCTTCCACCGCAACAGTAACTCCTCAGTATGTTCCCATGCTAACTAAAATCAGAAAGAAGGTTAAGCCGGAAATAATTCAACAAAAAGTACCAATGATAAGAAACATCGTAGAACCAAAGCTATCAAAACTATCAAAGTTACCAGAGATGTCAACACCAAGTGACACCATAGAAGTCGAACCAGAACGAGACACCACCATAAATCAAGAAAAACGTTTAATTTTTGAGCTGGACCCAACTAACTCGTACTTTGTAACTCGCGTTGAAAATAAAAACACCCCTAAAAATGTTTTAGACAAGATGGATGTAGATGAAAACTCTAAAGAATAAAATAAAGTAAAAACCCCATTGCAACAAAAAATATTTCTCCTCCTATCATGAACCTAATTAACAAACTAACCGCACATACAAAAACACACAAACACAACACAAGCATTAAACAAACACAGAAATAAAAAGGGGAACATTAATGATGACAATATGTGAGTCATAAATGACCATATTAACTGAAATGTCCCCGTTAATTATATCAACAAAGGTTTAAAAAGTTGAAACCTAACTCACACTAACTACACTGTCGTATACGTAGTCCACTTCTCCAAAATTTGAGAAAATTCGCACAACAAGCACCCTCTAATTAACATAGAATGTGCTCTAAAAATACAAAAAAAAATGAAAACCTAACTCACACCTTCTATCGGAAGACACAGTTCATTCCCGCACATATGGACGTAGTCAACTCGCACCCAAATTGAACATGCACAACAGTAGCCTGTGGGTACGCACCGTTTTTAGGTCAAACCCACGAACAAAAAAAAAAA
>QLYP01000139.1:258343-271832 GCA_016647725.1 Nasonia giraulti | reverse complement strand
GAAAAATAGTGACCCAATATACAAGGCAACCTTTGCTGAACCTAGAAAGAGAAAGCAGAGCGAAAATGGAACAAATGCAAAATTTCACTCGTATTGCAAGAAAGATATCGACATAAATCTGTATGAATTGCATGACCAAATTTGCAAGAAACAATCTAAATGGACCAGTTACGAGAACCTCACGGCAACTTCTTCCACCGTAACGTAGTTCACTTCTCCAAAATTTGAGAAAATTCGCACAACAAGCACCCTCTAATTAACATAGAATGTGCTCTAAAAATAAAAAAAAATTAAAACCTAACTTACACCTTCTATCAGAAGACACAGTTCATTCCCGCACATATGGACGTAGTCAATTCGCACACCAAATTGAACATGCACAGCAGTAGCCTGTGGATAAGCACCGTTTTTAGGTCAAACCCACGAACAAAAAAAAAAATTTAATAAACGATTCTTTTCGCAACTCAACAAAATCTTCCAAACGGTTCTACTAAATCTCTCCAAACCAATCAAAACTTAAATATGCTATCCGCCGACCACAAGGCACAACAAACAAACCTCCCGCTCGCTAAATAGAGCAATCAAGGAAATAGGTAAATAAGGCCCATTTTCTCTTGATGTTAGTGAACCTGTTCTGCTATGTCTCTTGAATTTACTTTCTTTCTCATAACTCAACCTAAAATCCACATACACACACACACACACACGAATACAAGATAAATGATTACCAGCGTTTCCGCAGGACTGATATCTTTCATAAATACAAATTAATACACTCACACACCAAAGCTTAACCCACACCACCCAATCCCTATAACCAAATTTCCGCAAATACCCATCTAAGACCAAATAAAAATAAAAAGAAATCAACAACATCAAACCGCATAATAATAAATGGACAAAAAACTAGGAACCCCTAAAAATAAATAAATTGCATGACCAAATATGCTACACGATACCATACAATCATACCTTTTGTCTTTCATTTTCTCTTTGTTGCAGGAAAATGGATCAAAACAAAATAAACATCTTGGACATAACGGACATGGGCAATTCAAAAGTCCTTGTAAAGTTCAGAGGACAAAAGGAAGACGCCATGAATAACTTCATGACATATGGACCATGTGTCATTACATTCACACCAACAGCCACACCACAACAGTACATAGCAAACATCGAATACGCAAACGAAGAAAACAAGAACAAAGTCATCAAAGCAAATACCAAGTCAAAGTCCCAAAAGCGGTACCAAATGAATACAGACAGGGCTTAGGTGCTGCCGCACTAGACTATTATTCAGACTACAATGACCCAAATTTTGTCACTGAACAAAACCTAGGACCATCAGTCATCACAGAATAACCAGGAGAAATAATAAGAGTAAACAGAATAAATGAGAAGACATTGTCAACAAGCATAAGAGGAAACCCAGAAATATAAAAGCAGACTTAAAACAATTTGGACCATACAACATAGAAACAGTTTACACGGACCAACTAGGCAATACTAAATTAGTAGTAAGGTACCAAATACCTCTACACAATAAAAAAGCTGTGGAACACGCAACACAGACAACAAGAAATATACCACTGGTGCTCCCGATACCACCATCACTACCACCAGCAGTTCGAACACTACTATTAGCGACGTCACCAACAGCACCAACAGCATAACTACAAAAATTGCCGAGTGAAAGGCCAATATCTATACCGGAAGTAGTAAGAGGGCCATTAGACGATACGGCAGGACTAAGGTTCTGTGCCCAAGTACCTTTAGGCATGGATCCTGAAACGTTCGCAAAAATATTTGCTGTGTTTGGACCACTGGACCACATAACTTTCATCCAGCACAAAACGAGAATACAATACACCACTAAGGAAATACCTGGCTTTTGTACAATATTTTAACAAAGGGGATGCAAAAAAAGCCATAGATCACGGTAACGACAGGTTTAAACAGAAAAGGGCATCACCAAGGCATCTCCGAAAAAACGAAACACAATATAGAAAAAAACACAGTGTATGCGGCAGAATGAGTGATTACAGGAATAAAGTGGACCACGAATTCGTATGCAAGATACAGAACGGACAAAATCTAAAATATCACAAAGAGTGTGGAAAATACATCCAGTATCAATACATAGATGATCATGAGCAACACTGCACAATGGACCAAGAATAAGACGTATGCCTCGATATAGAAGACGAGCAAATAGGCAGGACCCAAACAACATCACCAGATGTGATAATAATGGAGGAAATAGATTTACGACAAATACCACAAGAGCATGACAAAATAAACATACAAAGAACAACAATGGACCAGAACATCAACCCAGTCGGTAATCAAGAACAGAATTTATGGATAGAAGAAAATCATGGACCAATCATCGAGGAAGAGGAAGATAAAATGAATCTTTATAATTATGCGCAACTGTCACAATAATTTTTTTTTCTTTTTTTTCTCTCTTTCCTCAATCTTCTATAAAAACTTACATTATATTTTATCGTAAAATGGAACCAAAAATAGGGGGACCCAAAGATATAAATAACATATTTTTATATTTTTATACTACATTAAGTTTGTGTTTGCAACCCTCATGTATTCAAATAAATATAACATAAAATATAACATTATAAACTAACAAAATAAAGTATCTAAGCATAAGACAATTAGTTAGCGCAGGAAATAGAAAAGTACTAACAATTTAGCATGTGAGGCACCCAATGTAAGACCACGGACCACAACAACAAAAGTAAGTTAATTAATTAAAACACATGTCTAATACCCATAAATAATACCAAAGCAACAGAATGATTCGATAATCCCTGCAACCACCCACCCGAACATAAAAACAAAACATTTAGGACCAACAGAAGTCTCGTCAAAGGCGTTTCTCTAATCAAAATCCCACCAATCAAACACACCAAGTGTGTATTCAAGGCAAACAATCATAGGCTAAATGCATTAAAGAACCATGAGCGAAAGCATCTACATATGATATAACACACATAGATCATGTGCTGAGCAATAGCTCACAAGGTATCAACAACATCACATATAGGGTAGAGAAACAGCACAGTTGACTGAAGACCAGTGTAAATAAAAAAAAATGATAACAATAGCGGTCTAAAGAAAATTAAAAACCCTTATCCCTCTTAATTAGTAGAATCGTTCTGATAAAATTTTATTTTTCTTTTATTCAATCACAACAAACACAAATTCTTCCACTTACGGGACCACGTACCACAAATTGACGATATCACGATTATTTCTCGGGGACGAGAAACGTTCTCTAGGCGAGAAGGATGTTACGTGACAACTTTCCCGATCTCGCATTTGAAATAATAATTTCAAAAGTAAGATCGAGAAAGTTCCACACGTAAAAAGGTACAGCGAGACTCAAGGCCACAAAAGTATCAAGTGGCTAAGAATCTCGCTAACCTAAACAACTTTCCCGCCAACGGCTAGAAGCGCACGTGCGGAGCTACGTTGCAGTTTCGACGCGCAACTAGTTGCCAGGCCCCGTAAGGCCTAATGAGTGCAACAAGCGCCGACATTGTAGCGCAGCTGAGGGGAAGTTAGCTGGCGCCAGCGTGGGAGGTCCGGAACCTCTTCCGAGCGCTCTCGAACCACGCTGCTCTCCACTCCGTGATCGGGCGACGAAGCCGGCGGACCATATAGAGTTTTTCTTCAGATCAGATTTATTTGTTCGATAGTTTATTTGTTAGAGTAGAGATAGAGAAGAAATATCAATTTTTCCTATTTGTTGGTTTGAGAGTTTTATAAATCATTTTGACGAAAGATTTATAAAAGATAAAATAGAGAGGAGAATATACAATTATTTGGACTACAACTTTGCCAATTTAAATCATTCCAAACCATTCAATCTGAATTCCGATCAAGCACAAAGGTAGAGATTTCAGAAAGAAGAGCAATCAAACCCACGACAGATACAAGTTATAATACAAGGTAAGAGAATTAAATAAATATTCAGTAGTTCAATGAACACTCGCGACAAAAGGAGAGAATAAAAGAATCGATCGTGGGAGCGAAACGCACGACGTGACCATTCATGCTTTTTGGTCGATAGCTGTATAGTTGTCTGTGCACATCAGACTCGTTAAAATAAATAATATTTTCGAGGGAGATTTGTCTAAAATATCCCGTAACATACTTGATGCTCAAAAAATTTCAATTTGATTGGTTGTTTATATCTCACGTTCTACCACTTCGAGTGAATAAAATGGTTCTATCGTGGATTAAATGGGTTTTTGGCCTTTATAGTTAGGTTTTTGGTTACTTCTGGCAGTGAATTTGGATTTAGCGATAATAAATACACAAATTATAGTGTTTGAGGCATTAACAAAATATATATTACGACTTTGCGGCATCAAAACCCGTATTTTTCCGAAAAATGAGCACTTCTGAACGTGATTTTGAGGTTAGGATATCAGTCTAACGCTTCCTCTATAGTTATTCTATATTCTACAATCATGACGCTTAAAATATTTCACTTCGATCGGTTGTTTGTATCGGAAGTTCTACGGTTTTGAAAAAAAAGGTCATTTTTACCACTGTGCGGCGTACTTATAAGCTTGACGAAGGGAGCGTGAGAGTTGCTCTCCGACCAAAGCTTGATCGCAACCGCACTTAGGCTGATAATGTGCTTAACTAAGTAAAATTATGAAAGCTTGACGTTACAATTTATTAGTATACATGCACGATTTATGCATGCACGCTGTTCGAATCTTGTCGCGCCGCACTGATAGTTTATGTAAAATTTGTGAAATGAAACAAGCGATACCTTGACTAAAGTTTAAATCAGCTGGAAAATCACAAAAGTCGGCCGCATTAGACGCGGCACGCGCGGCAAGCGCGCGCACAACAATCAGAAGGCGAATCCGCACGACGCGAAGCGTACGCGCGCATGCAACATTCATAAGGCGAATTTGCACGAGCGCGGGGCACGGCAGCTAGCGAGCGACTCCGCGGCGACGCGCCGTAATCAGACCTATACACAGCCGAGCCGCGCGCCTTTATAAGGTGGTCTGCGCTGCGCAACGGACAGTTCTACTCGAGCCTCACTCCAGGTAGTATCGTGAGCACACGTTACTACAGGGATAGCGAGAGTTAGACCTTCATCCACGAAATCGTCTCGTGGGCCCACGTGACGATCCAGTGGACGATCCAAAACCCGAAACTCCTAGTTGCCGTCGTGAGCACACGAGACAACCCGGAACCCCCGAACGAAGTCGAGCCTCTGCTACGTGAGCACACGTAGTTGACACCCGGCGTCACCGTAGACCTTAACGGATATCCCAATACAGTACTGACTCCTTCTGCCACTGTGAGCCCACAGAGTTGAGGAGGCAGCGACAGTTTCACCGACGATTCACCGAGTCGTGCGCTCACGTCCCGGTTAACCCGAGGTTCATCCCTAACCTATAAATCCGACTTCTACGCCGAAATCTCAAGACTGCTCTTTGCTTCTGTGAGCACACAGGGCAAAGAGAAGAAAGAGACGAGCGACGACGATTCGTAGAGCCGCGCGCTCACGACTCTATAAATCCAAGGGATAACCTCAAAATATAGTGACGCTATTTCGATCGTGATGTGAGCACACAGGGCGGTCGGAATTGCTGTCACCCAACACATTCGGATCAGTGTAGTCGTGCGCACACGACTCCACCGTCCCGAATTAATTCCTAACCTCCAAATCCTTACCCGACCTGTAAAACCCGTACCGTACCGATAACCCAACCGCGACCGCCAACCGCAACCGCAGACGTCTTGTTAATGCGAAATTCCGCCAGTATACTCGTAAATTGTTAACCGCGATAGTTTCAATAATTATTAATTGTAAAGGCAAAGTATTTTTAACACGAAGCAAATTGATTTATGTTTCAGACGGGCTTTAACAACTGAGTCCTCGCTTTGTTAAATATTAAGTTTGAAATATATTGTTCTTGTTAAATAACACATCAACAGATTTAAAAATTTGCATCTTTTAATAATGAATTTAATCAAGAACAGTTATAACTGCCAATTCAGGATATTGAATTGGAAATCTCTGAAAGATGTTCAAAGAAAACAATATAGTTATTTTCACGGATGAATTATGAGAAAGCTTTGTGATATCTAGACGGGCGAGAAATGAGATCGATCAAAGTGTGGCGTACATGTTTCCCGCATCTGCGGGGCCTGGTAGAGAGAGTTTACAACGCTCTCGAGTTTTCACCAAGCGGTCCCTCGCTTTATTGCCTCACCGCAATAAAGCGATCCGCCGCGCGCGCGCTCGCTAATTCCCCAGACGAGGCAGTCCCCGGATTTTCGGCAGGCGAGCGATCTGTCGCCTATTGCACTTAAAGCAATAAAACGACCGGCCGCGCGCGCGCGCTCGATAATCTTCGGAATTTCCAAAAAAGCACGCGCGCCACTCATCCGCTAAAGTGTCCAAGCTATCCCTTCCCTTCGGGCCTCATGAGCGAGACCAACATTTTCCCTCCGAGGTCTTAAGGGTTTTGTCTGAAGGGCTTCGCTGGGGGCACTCGTCACTCTCGCTCGAACCAGAGACTCGCACAGACCTAGGCCCTCCTGCCTGTCCTGCAGTCTGCGTTCTGCCGAGCCAAACAAAAATTCCAAGCTCTCTAAATAAATACAAAGTTCAATCGAACACACGTGTCTAATTTCTCCCTACCTCACCACTACAAGCGCTTGGAGACTAAAAAAGCTCGAAGTAAATAAATTTGACAGCTTGAAAAATTTAAACGTTTCCAAATAAATATGTACATATCGAAATTTAAATAGCATGCTTCATGTGTATACGTGCGTGTGCATGTGTATTTGCGTACATGTATATGCGTGAAAGTGTGCACATCAGATCCAAGTGTCAAACCCTGTTTTTTTAGGGGTAAATGTGCAATTTTTTGCTATTTTTTCAATATAAAATTGATCAAATCGGCTAGATTTGGTTGAAAATTGCATTATCATCAAGAAAATAAGAACTTAAAGTTGACGTGTTTCGAGATTTACGAAGAAAAATTTTTTTTCTTGATTGTTTTACCCTTGAGGTTATTTTCTTATTTTATCCTTAAATAAAAGATTATATTCTTGAATTATTTTAAAATTTTTGTAATTTATTTGCAGATTTACACATTCATTGTATATTTTTAATTTTTTAATAAAACAACATTGAATATCGATGAAAATCATTTAATTTTACAATGAATTATTGCAGGTTTGAAATAAATAAAAATTTTGAACTCTTGTGTAATAAATTTTATTTCGAATACATTCTACAAACTTATAATATTACAATTATTTAGATTTATGTGCAATTTATGTGTAATACATCGGCAATTGAAAATTACATCATTTTCTTAATTGTTATCAAGGATCATAAGTAGAACAATAATGATAATAATCAAAAAAGTGTTTCAAATATAAAGATTTTTTACACCATGAACATCGAACAATTGCGACATTAGAGCGCCCTGCAATTTCACAAAGTATATTAGATTGTGATCTAAAAGCAAAATATACTGGATTTTCAAAATTTTCAGGATGAACATCCGTGTAACCATTTTTATACCATGAATATTTAAACAGATTTATGTATATCGGAGAGGATAGTTGTTTGTGCACTAAAGATTGAAGTTTAATGATATTGTTTCTTAAATGAAAATTCAATTCTTCATTCATCAATATCACGCTGTCCGAAAAGTGTCTTACATAATTTTTCCAAACCCTAAATCCAAAAACATCTAGCGGCTGTATTTTGCCTGTAGTTCCTTTTGGAATTATTTTTAAAGTTATTTCTTTATTAGTAGGTTTTACTTCTTCTACAGCTGAAGGACAGTGCCCAGTCCATGAGTCTACCAAAAGTACACTTGATAAACCAACAGTCGGAAAATATACTTCTTTGAGCCATGTTTTAAAATGATCTAAAATCAGACGAATTTCAAATTTTAGTAATTTTTAATAGAATACAAATTAAAACAAAAAAATGATCACTAATAATAACACAGGATGCCTTCTGAATCCAAAGCAGTATCATAATTATTCGAATACGCCTAATATGAAATAATACCTGAAGTTAATTTTCCTGATTTAGAAGCCATTGCATAAATATTAGCTGGTCTGAACAACTCTTGTGATACAACTGGCCCAAATTCACCAGTTTTTTCTTTAAGAACGATAAAAAGAGGGGAAAGAAGTCTACCATCACCAGATATTGTTGGTTGTATTATATAACTATGAGTCGTAGAAGCTACAGATTGCACCAAGCATTCTACTTGACTTTCCCCTTCGATTGCTAATGTACGGCCAGAATGGACTTCTAATTGAAATCCACTTTGATCTGAATTATAAACATTTTCTATTCCTTTTTCTTTAATAAGATTTTTCACTTCAATAACAAATTCATCAGCTTTTTTTTGTAAATAATCTGCTCCTTCTATTGTTTTTTTTGGTAATAAATTTATTAATTTTTCTTCCAACAATTCTATGGGCTCTCTTAAAATTTTTTACCCAATGTTTTGATGCTTTGAAACGAAAATCTTCATGACCAATATCCTTTTGTGCTTGCAGGGCCCATTTCTATAAATCATGGATAATATGTCCAGCGTCAACAGCAGCTTTGAAATTTTCTAACACAAATGAACAAATTCTAGCTATTTTTTCTCTATAAGTTCCACCTTTATTTAAAGTTTTTGCCCAACGTTTTAATTGTGTTATTGATTTTACCTTTCGAAATCTATTTTGTACGGTTTTTAAATTTTAATTTTTATTAACACCACTTCTCCAAAACTCTACTGCTCTTGCTTTATAATCATGATCTAATTCTTCAACATCTGATGTGCACTGCTGAAAACCTTCATCTGTAATACTATCTATTTCATCATCTTCTACAACCTGCATTTGAATATCTTTATAAGGTTCTGCAAAATCAAGAGTTTCATCCTCAAAAACTTCAAATTCATTAAATTCATACATAGAGTTTAATAAAATTTGTTCAATATGCTCTTTTAAATCTCTTTCTCGCTGTGTTATTGGAGTTTCTTTCAGATTAAGTGCTTGAAATGTTATTAAAAGCAAGTTTAACACGTTCATGGGATTTACAAACATTTTATTCCACTCTAAAAATTTAACACTGTAAAATGAAAAACTGTTCTTGTTATTTTATACTGTTATATTTAACACGTTAAAGTACACTTTTAAACTCAAAGAAACATAAAGTAGAACTGACCAAAGTAATTAAAAATGCCGATTTCAACGCTGTCACAAGTTGCAGAATTACAAATAAAAATAAATTTATCACAGATAACTATTATCAACAGGTCAATAGCATTATCATCAGCATATGATATATAGCAAGTACTATTAATAAATATTATTGAATATGTAGATATACTTACTTAATTTAAAATGTATTTCAATAACATATCATTATATGTGTTTATAATTTCAATGTGATATATGATATATATATATATATATATATATATATATATATATATATTTTAAAATACTAATGACTCCTATAATTTTTGTATAAGATTTCCTATAAAGTTTACGTATGAATGCACTTTTAATGAAAAGTGTATTTTTTATATTTTTGGTATAATACAAATTTTAAGAATCCTGAAATATGTCATTGTTTGAAATTATCTAATCTTGTTAAAACTGTCAGAATAATTTATAAATTAATAGTTTAAAATTATAGAATTTTAAAATGAATCATCAAAGAAACTCTACAAATAAAAGAAAAAAAATCAGGAAGTAAATGTTTTAATTTTATATCGCTTGCCAAACATTTTAAAATTGAAAAATTATTCATGGATCTAATTTTTCATTTAAGGATAAAATAAAAAAATAACCTCAGGGCTAAAAGAATCAAGAAAAAAATTTTCTTCGTAAATCTCGAAACACGTCAACTTTAATTTCTTATTTTCTTGATGGTAGTGCAATTTTCGACCAAATCTAGCCGATTTGATCAATTTTATATTGAAAAAATAGCGAAAAATTGCACATTTACCCCTAAAAAACAGGGTTTGACACTCTTCGGGGTAAAAGTTGTGCCTACAGTAGCGTCTTTTTATAATAAAGAATTTAGCGTTGGTTTTATTTAGAAACTCAAAATAGTTTTTGAGATATTAGAAAAAACCTGTTTTTGGGGGTAAACTTCAAGGGTGATTTTCACCCCTTAAATCGACAAGTTAGCACGTAAAAAAAACACGTGTCTAATATTTTCTCGAGTACTACAACATATCACAAAATGATCAAAATCGGTGAGGTACACCTGGAGACCCTTCCTAGTAAGAACACATAGTTGGAACGTATAGTTAGAGAAGAAAATAATGATAATAAGTTCTGTTAAAAAATAACTCGAAAGTATAAGTTGGAATGTGCGGACAAGGAACAAAATGATATCAATCAATTGATGTGTTGATAGCAATCAACGATATGTTCCAAAATGAAAAATCGATTATGCATCAAACAAAAACGATACTGATATTGACAATTCAAATTTTTCAAATTTTAATAATATTGTTCAATTTTTAGATATAATGAACAAGCTCAATAAGGAGGAGACTACTGATTTCAAGAAAAAGGTCAGCGAGCGAATAAATTGAGCCTATAATGACTTCCTTGAGTGACTGTCAAATGCTGGCTTTTTGTTGGAACAAAATTGCATGTCAAGAGGACAACTGCAACAAAAATTGAAGCACAATAAATTGAACTGGTAACGAGCATAAATTCAAATTATAATGACGGATTGGATAACGTGAGTACAAAATTACATAGTTTAAAATAGTCCAGGAAAAATTAAATAAGAAACAGTTCATGGAAATGTGTCCGTAAAGAGTAAAAATAAACAGTTAAGTTGGACGTGTTTTTCTTTCTTTCTTAAATTATAATTGACTTTTTGAAATTGCAAAAAGTAAATATACTAAATTTGCAAAAGAAAGTGACATTGTTAAAATTCAAATGCAGGCCTCCTGAGGTATGAAAATAAGTCAGTCTTTGAAAGATAAGTTTGATGATACAGAGCTCGATTACATAATTAATTACTGAGTATATAGTTACCTTCACCCGAAAAGCTCAGCTCGAAAAGTTTGAAAGAATATGAAAGTCGGAAAAGATTCGATTTCTCGTATTCGTTATGGTCGGCGTGGTCATTAAAAATAAAAATCAGTAAAATTTATAGCGCATCAGGCTGTAATAAAATTGAGAGGTCTAAATTTGATAGAAGTCAAGGCTGATACCAATAACGACAAAGAAATTGAAAAGCCCTTAAACTGATAGTATTTCTGTTCTCAATTCCAAATCCGATTCCTAGTTGGCTCGTTGGAAAATTAAGAAGTGGTGTAGTGCATGTATCAACTCGGAATTGATTTTTAAATCAATGATGATACTAAAAAGCTTGATATTTAATGTGCGAATTTGTATATTTCCGTGATTATAAATTTGGAGAGAGTAAGTAACGGTCCGAGTTACACTACTGATGATTGTTCAATTAAGTCTGAACAACATAATCTGTCAAGTCATTATCTGGTAAATGATCGTCTGTGAGAAAATTCTTTTAATAAGGGATTAAGGATCCGTTTAGGTAACAGGATCATTGATATTTCAGATCTTATGTTTAAAAGAACTTTAAACTCTGGAATGCATAAATAACTACACTGGATAATAGTGTATAAAACAAACAGTTGGAATGAAAAAAGAAAACAGCTTAACACAAATGAAATTGTTGCATAGTTTATCTCAGTGTGATGTACGTATTTGACAAAAGTATAAACTATATTAAGAAAATATGCTCGAAGTTAATAGCTCGATTATAGGTCCAATATATAACAAGCAAGTGAACAATCGACAAAATAAGCTTAAAACTAAAGAGGAAATATCTAAGTTTGAAAATAAATAAAATTTTATGAGGTTCATAAAAGCGATAAGTCTGATAAATTTATACAAATTACTTTGAATGATGAATTAGATATAGCGATGAGCTATGCTTTAGCTATTCAAACTTTGATAATTCATTAAGACTTAGAATAAATAGTTTGAATGCGTTAATTTCTTGTAAAGCACAGGTTGTAAATTGGTAAAATTAATTTGGTCGTCAGAAAATTTAGTACATACATATAATCATGAAAAGCTTAAATTTATTTTCAATAATTTTTAATGAATTCATGATTTTTACTTTGTATTGAAGATAAATTAAACAATGTTTGTTCAGTGACACATTTAAAGAAAATACACAGTTCATGACTTAGATTAAAGATACATAATATCTGTATAAAATGTAGCTCGAGAACATGTGTCGAAAACATGTGCCCTATTCAGGCAGCATATGATAAACGTTGCTGGATAAAAGAAAAGAAAGCGTTCCTTGCAGAATTTGATTAAAATTAGCCTTATCAAAAGCTCGAAAAATCTGTTATTTTCGGTGTAGCTATATGCCAGATGTCTTAATAAGTTTGAAATTAAATTAAAGTTTACCAACCCTGATATATACCTGAAAATAACGGCATTGCTACAAATTTTGAACTTTAGCTGGAACATGAAAGTTATACAATCCAAATCTAAGCTGATAGAACATTGTATTTGGAGATTAATACAAAATATTTAATAAGTCCGATAAAGAAAATAAAGTTTTGATCTTCGAAACGGACGGAGAAAATGGTAAGTATTAGAAACGGAGGGAGAAGTCGGAAAATCTATAACGTCACATAAGGTTCAAGTAAACTTAAACTTACTACAGAACAAGAACAGTATTAGTTCCGACTGTATGAAATGATTCAAACTCATTGTTGTAATATGTAAATTTATACAGTCGTAATACTTAAAACGGTACTCGTCGCGCCATCTACTGGTTGTCAACGATTTGGTGCAACGAGATAAGCTCGATTGAACGCGAGCATAGTGCGTATGCCTCGCGTATATACTCTAAGCGCATACTATACTGTATACTCAGCTTCCTGGAGTCAGACTATGCGACTCTCTACTATACTCTCTCTTGCCTGTAAGAATCCGAGTAGAGCGGATGTACTGCCGACTAGGCTCTCAAGCTTTTGAATATATTAACATTTACACCTCAAAATTATTATTATTTATTCCACGCATCCTTTCCAACATGGTAGCAGAGCGTGGTTTGTATCATTATTCTATCCCGCACATTGACTCTCGAGTCATGTGAGGGATATTCAAAAATTTAGAGGTTAGAAGAAGAGCCACGTGGAAAAGTAGTTAACGGTTATTGTTAACAAACAAAATCGCACAGTCAAAAATTGAGTAGTGAAATTATAGGAAAAAATTTCTCAGAAAAATGTTAAGCTTGTGAAGCATGAAAATTCGAAACGTCTGTCGAAAAAAAGAAAAATTTCAAGTGAAGATTAACCAGTTAAGAAAAGGTTAAAGTCAAAAAATATATGCTCAGTGACGAAGATAAAGTTGTCAGGTACTAAACAATAAGAAGAATTTTTGA
>QLYP01000139.1:244565-258333 GCA_016647725.1 Nasonia giraulti | reverse complement strand
ATCAAACAAAATCTCTTATCTCTACTCAGACCTTCGGGGAAAGTAGAGATAACACATTAATTTTTGATATCACTGAAAATGACAATTCAAGTTTAAAAGTACAAAGAAAATCTAATAGAAAGAAAAGTCCTGTAAATAGGTATGGAAATCCTGTAACTCATTTTATCTATGTAAATCACATTGATGCAAATGTACCGAATACATTTGAGGAGGCGTTAAACTCAAATGAATATAAACAATGGAAAATTGCGATGGACTCCGAAATTAATAGTTTAAAGAAAAATAATACTTGGCAAATTGTTGAAAGACCAAAAGATAAAAAAGTCATTGATGTAAAATTGGTTTATAAAAAGAAAAATAATAATGTTTATAAAGCGAGATTAGTTGTTAGAGGATTTCAACAAAAAGATTATTTAGAAAATGTTTATTCACCAGTAGGAAAAATGCAAACTTTGAAAATTTTATTGTCTTATAGTTGTAAAAATATTTTTTTTATAGAGCAAATGGATGTCGAGACAGCATTTTTGAATG
Organism: Nasonia giraulti; assembly: GCA_016647725.1. Lineage (NCBI taxonomy): Eukaryota > Metazoa > Arthropoda > Insecta > Hymenoptera > Pteromalidae > Nasonia > Nasonia giraulti. The sequence goes on along the minus strand of QLYP01000139.1, from coordinate 257,802 downwards.
GTTATGTAAAAACAGAAGTTTATGTTAATGAACCGAAAGGTTATGAAACCGAAGACAATAAGGTTTGCAAATTGCAAAAGGCATTATACGGCTTACGAGAAAGCCCAAGGGCTTGGTATGATTGCTTCAACAATTTTATCGAAAAATTAAACTTTGTGCGAAGTAACTACGATCACTGATTATATGTAAATAATGCAAGCAAAGATTCAATATATATTCTAGTCTTTGTAGATGATCTCTTAATCTGTTGTCGAGATAAAAACAAAATAAATTAAGACAAATCTAGTATAAAGGAAAGATTTGCAATGAAAGACTTAGGAAAAATTGGAAGTTATATTGGAATAGATATATATTATAGTGATGATAAACGTAAGATGACTTTAAGTCAAAGAAAATACATTGAATCTTTGGCTACAAAATATAATTTAGAAAATGCTAAACTATATGATACTCCAATGGAGTCGAATATAAAACTAGCACAAGTAAAATAAACAGATGAACGAATTAAATATAGAAATTTAATAGGCGAATTATTATATATAAGTACAGGCACAAGGCCAGATATAGCATATAGTGTAAATTATTTAAGTCGTTACCAAAGTTGCTACGACCAAACTCACTATAAATATGCAATGCGAATTTTAAAATATCTGTATAAAACGAAATACTTGAAACTAACATATTATGATAATGTAATTACCGAAACTTTAGATTGTATGATAGATTCCGATTTCTCAGGTGATAATGTAGATAGAAAATCCACAACCGGATACGTAATTAGATTATACAGAAATGTTATTTTTTGGAAAACCCACAAAGTGCGGTAACAAAATGTTAAACTTTTGCAGAATATGTAGCTTTGTCAGAAGCAGTCTCCGAAATATTATTTGTAAGAAATTTACTGAGCGAATCATTTGATGTAAATGTAAATGAACCAACAACTATTTACGAAGACAACTCAGGAGCAATTGCAATCGCGAAATTCGGAAACTTTACTCCAAATTCAAAGCACATTGAAGTGCAATATCATTATATCAATGAAAGCTACGAAAAGGGCGAGATAGATATCGTAGAAGTTGACTCTAAATGTAATTTAGCAGACATCTTCACAAAGAGTCTGCATAAAACAAAGTTCCTAAACAATAGAAAAGGTTTAAGTTTAATCTAAAGCGTTTATATATAAAAGTTCAGAGTAATAATCGCTAAATTCAGTTGTAAAACTCAAGTTCACTTGAAATGATCTTAATTCAATTAATGTAAAATGCGATGACAAATTATATGCAAAATTGAAAACTCAAATGTGTCGAATTATAATGTAAAAATATCACAACTGTAAAATTAAGGAGGCGTGCTGTTATATATAAATTTATACAGTCGTAATAGTTAAAACGGTACTCGTCGCGCCATCTACTGGTTGTCAACGATTTGGTGCAACGAGACAAGCTCGATTGAACGCGAGCATAGTGCGCATGCCTCGCGTATATACTCTAAGCGCATACTATACTCTATACTCAGCTTCCTGGAGTCAGACTATGCAACTCTCTACTATACTCTCTCTCTTGCCTGTAAGAATCCGAGTAGAGCGGATGTACTGCCGACTAGGCTCTCAAGTCTTTCAATATATTAGCATTTAAACCTCAAAATTATTATTATTTATTCCACGCATCCTTTCCAACACTCATATTAACTGAATATTGGTGCATAAAATAAGTTTGAATAAGAAAAAATTGTTTGAGATGGGTTTGTGTTAACAGAGGAAAAATAAAAGTTTGTTTATAATTGATGTATTGTTGAGCTAGAAAGGCAAAAGCCAAATATCATTATTTCAAAATGAAAACTAAAAAAGAAAGTTGGATTAAACAATAATATCAGTGGCAAAGTGCGGTTTCTAATAAATTGTTTCAGAGATAAAAACTCATAAATGAAGTCAAACATATGCATTACGATTGAGAGTTTGAAACTATTCTGATTAGCATTAGCTATACTAAAGAAGTTTGATTTCAAAGTACAGCATCTTGATGTTTGAGAACTTATTTTGTAAACGATTAGTAGTCAAGTGATATAGTGAAACGGTAGAAGAAGTAAGTATAATTGCATGTCTCTATTACAACAAAAGTTTTGTCGCCGCCGGGGACGCTGTCGGTTCAAGAATTTTGTGGTTATCGAACCATAGGTTATTGGGTCGTAAACAGACGCGCGGTAGAAAATCTCTCTCTCTCTCTCTCTCTCTCTCTCTCTCTCTCTCTCTTACACATAAGTATATATTATAGTTTTTAATTAAAGCTGATTCAAATTTGTTTTTAGAATCTTGACAATGAATTCTGATTCTCAATCATATTTTTCTGAAGTTTATTCTGAAATTTTATTATTTTAATGTTTTAATGTATGTAAATTAATTTTATTTCTAGATTTCTTATCGAGTTTTTGTTCAGGGAGAGCCCCAAGAAGGATGTTGGGAATTTCGCCACCAAGAAGATTGGGATTCTCTCGAGTTTGGAGGTGCTTGTTCGGCCTGCAATAGATCAATGGATGTTCCTGCAGGTTGCGTTCGGTTGATGGGGCAAGAGCTAAGTAAATTTGTTATCTATTTGTTAATGTTTGGGTGTATAATTTTTTTGTTTATTTTATTGTTTATTTTAGAAATAGATTGCATCTTGGTGTCTTCTTTCTTTCGCGTAACTTGTTTACCCCATCTCAACATGTCTGAATGTGGCAAAGGTGGTGGCAAGGTCAAGGGAAAGTTAAAGACCCGCTCTAACAGGGCTGGACTCCAGTTCCCCGTCGGACGTAACCACCGTCTGTTGAGAAAGGGAAACAGCACGCGAGATTCGTTATATATACACACACGCGCGCGCGCGCACGCTGGCGCGAGTAATTTCGATGTGTACGAATGTGTGGAATGTGTGTATGTACATATTGTTATTATAATTTTTTATTCAATATTCAGTATTCAATGACACTGTTATCAATATAGCAAACGTATTTGCGACTCTTTCGTTTTCTCGTATTTTAAGTATTGTAAAATTTTAATGTAAATTTAGGCAGCTTATAATGAAATTCAACTCGCAATATTTGTGGCCATCGGCGTCGACGACGCTTCTCGGGTACTTGTTGCGCCGGACTCTTTTTTTCCTTAGCGCCATTGTATTTCTGCAGATATGGAAAGAGATGTGGTCGATTAGCGAGCAACAAAGTTTCATTTCGTCGGTCTATTGGCTGCTTTGAGCACTGATCGTCAACAGGCCGCGACCCAACAACTGGGTCAACAAACTTCTTATTGAACTGAGCTGCCGACGCATTTATCCTGCGCTGTGGTTTCGGCATGACGGCACGAAGTAATTTATTTTTATTTATTTATTTTTTTTTTTTTCATTTCCCTGAATCGTAATAGCCCGTAAATTCGGTCCGTCAGCGGACACGTGTCGTCGGCGTGTGCGTGATTAACCGCACAGGTAAGTTTAAGTTACACAAGTGAATTCTATCATACGTATTTAAGCCACGTATGTTTATTATTGTGCATCTTATTATTTCACGCAATTACGTCGTCAGCTTCGATGACATTTGTGCTAAGTTGAACTGAGACGCGAACAGTAATCTACCTGAAGAATTTTGCTGAATATACTGGAATGTGTTATTTTTTCATACAAGTTTTGGCAATATCGTAAAACGCGATTCTTAATAAACTTAAAAGAACAACGTTCGATTTTTGTATGTAGCAATGTTTGTTTTTATGCTTTAGGGTGTAAACAGTTGACTTTTGTTTATATCGGTCAGTTTGATTGTAAACGTCAAATCTATCGAATCGTATAGAATCGTTCCGTTGTGTAACAAATTAACCGGAAGTGTATTTAAATTAAACAAAATTGTTTAGTGACAGTGCAGTGCAGTGAATTGAAATTTTTCATAGTCATTTATTTTTCATAGTCTTTTTATTTGTCCCGAAGAAGAACCAGATAAGGGAATTGATAATAAGATAATGAACTGTTAACCAAGACGTTTTTTAAATATCTTGCTGCTGCTGTTGTTACAGTTTCTAACTTAAAGGAGTTTTTTGGGGAGCATTTTTTATTCATAAAAGGTAATACATAAACTATTAATCGAGTGAATTCTATCGTTTATTAGGTTGTTCCTTTATACGGATGTTAAATGAGAGTGCGTGTATTATTAAGTAAGCATCTTTCTTTCATTCCATGTAACATATATGTTGAGAGAAAATTCAATCTAATATATCTCAAATACGTCTTATGTATTTTGAATTATTGACTATTAGTTAACCTTGATATATCTCTCTACAATCGATTTTAATATCGACAGCTATGTAGAATTCTACGCGCGGAAGTGAAGAGGGGATCAGAGCAGCAGCATCTATGTGTACACAACGACGGAAATTGATCTTATTTCGCGTAAGCCGACCGCCGTCGCCGCCCGACTTTGCATCAATCGAATAATGTGGGTACGTACATACACGCGCGAGGTAAAGTCGTTGGTCGATGAAAAATCTCGATGTTTGGAATCAAGCTCAAAAGCCAACGATTTTTCTTTTTTCAAATCCTCATAACTTTTGATCTAAGCGATCATTTTAGAGCTCTAATTTAAGCTCTTTTCCTCTACTTTTGAGAGGCTACACACATACGTATACATATTGGCCTACTTGGGTTATGTCGGTTTGAAATTTCTCTTCATGTTAAAACCTTTTGAAAATATTTTTTTGATTTTAAATTTTAAAATTTTTTGCATAACAGTTTTATATTAAAAAAAAAATTGTTTAAAAAAATGAAGACATTCCATTAGATTACGATCTGTGTGTCCAAAAAATCCTCCAAAATAAATAGGTCCAACTTCTATTCTGAATAAATTATCTTTTCATATAGATCCTATGATTTTCTCCATCATGTTTCCTTACGGAGATATAGAATGGGATCCTATATTTAAACAAAATCGAAATAATAATACAAATTTATCTCCATTATAATATTACACTTATCGATTAGCTTATACGCCTATGTCAAAATTTAGCCCTATTCTATATTGTGGAAGATTAACTCAACAATATATTATTCAAGCTTATGTTATTATAGAATAGTGTAGACTCAATTTTTTAAGATATAATGTTACCAAGGCCTTGTAGATCATGTATCGAAAAGTGCTCTCAGCAATAATGCAAATTTTGAAAATAACGAAAGATTAGGTAATTTGTTTGTTTTACCATCAACATATACAGGAAGTCCGAGATACATGCACCAAAGTTTTCTTGATTCTATGGCTATAATGCGAAAATTAGGCAGTCCACCTGATATATTTGTAAAAATTACAACTAATCCAAATTGGCGTGAGTTAAAAAGAGTTGAAAAAATTTCATGCAATGATATTGCAATAATCACTGTTAGATTATTTTATTGTAAATTTCGAGCAATTCTTGCTGATATTCGAGTGGAAAAACTTTTGGAAAAATTATTGCTTATGTGTATGTGATTGAATTTCCAAAAAGAGGTCTACCTCATGCACATTTGTTATTAGTATTGGACTATAAGTCAAAATTGACAAATCCTGAAAAAATTGATAAATACATTTCAGCCGAAATTCCTGATGATAATAATGTAATATTACAAGAATTAATATTTAAGCATATGTTACATGGTCCTCATTCAAAAAACACTTTTTGTTATGATGAAGCTACAAAAACTTGTTCGAAAAAATTTCCAAAATCCTTTTGTGATTCAATACAATTTGAATAGAATAGTTTTCCAAGATATTAAAATCAAAGAAGAGGGTACGGGCATCATCTGACGGAGGCGGCGGTACCCCCGCCAAAAAAGACAAGAAGGATATAAGTGCTCCCTCGACAAGTAGGGACAGCGAGGGGAACGGCCAGACTTCTCATGGTCAGACACAATGGGAAGTAGCTGCTGGCAGGAAGGCTAAAAAGAAACAGAAGGTAAAGCCGGAGCAGATCCAACCAAAGCAGAGAGAAGAGAAGGCTCCACGTCAGAGGACGGACGCCATTCTGATAAAACCGGAGAGTGGCAAGACCTATGCTGACATTTTCTTTGATGATGGCACAGGTAAAGCCGGAAGAGATAAACACGGTGGTTAAGTTTGTTCGCAAAAACAAGAGAAGGCGGCGTTCTGGTCGGGGTGGGCAAAAGCAATGACGAAATGAAGTCATTTCAAAAGGCCATCCAAGAGGCAATCGGACAAGCAGGCACAATTAAGGGCAAGATCTCTAAGACAATACTAGAGATCAGAGGCATCGATGGACTTACGACGAAGGAAGAGGTCAACAGTGCTATCACAGCCGCAATAGGCCATCTGTTTGAGCCAAACACGAGAGAGCAGAGGATGGCGGTGGTCGAATTGGACCAAACCAAGGCCGCCGCACTACTCAAAAAGGGAAAGATTCGTATCGGCTGGATAAACTGCCGAGTGCGGGTGCAAGTGAGCGTCACGCGATGCTACCGTTGCTTTGGCTACGGGCACGTGAAAGCCAAATGCAAAGGCCCTGACAGGAGCACTAGCTGTTAGAAGTGTGGTGTGGGTAGACATAGAGCGGCGGCATGCAATGTACCGACCCAACAGATAAAGTGTTTTTTTTTTTGCAAAGACGACAAGTCGCCTGAGGATAGGACAACGCACACTCCAGGCACCGGAGCGTGCGCAGTCTTCTGGACGGCCCTAAACACAAACAAGATCCAAATATAATGGCGAGGATACTCCAAGGAAACCTGCACAGAAGTAGGCTCGCACATGATCTGCTAACCCAACACGTGAGGGAGCAGAAAGTGGATGTCCTATTGATTAGCGAACAATACAAGAACCTAGACCCACCCTTTTGGGTGTCAAGTGGCGAAAAAACCGCAGCCATTTGGGTGCCCGGGCGCGGGTTGGCGAATACGGGTACGGGAGAAGACTACGTAAGGGGAAGGATGGGTCGCATAACATTCTTCAGCGTATATCTGTCACTGAACCTAACTGCCGCCGACTTTACAAGGAAACTAGGGATATTGGAGGACGCTGTTAGAGAGGTCCCCGGGGAAATCGTGATCGGGGGCGACTTCAACACGAGGGCCACAGAATGGGGCATGCCGACAACGAACCAAAGAGGCAGAGCCATCCTCGAGATGGCAGCCTGGCTGAACTTGATAGTAGCGAACGAGGGTAATTCCACTACCTACCGTAGAACAGGCTTTGGGGAATCAATACCGGATGTAACCTTCGCAAGCGAAATGACGATCCGCAACATAAAAGACTGGCACGTCACGGAAGAATATACAGCTAGCGACCACCAGTATATTCTATTCAATATCAACGAAGACCGCTAAACCAGTACAAGGAGAAATCACAGCCGAGTGCCAAGATGGAACACCCAACGCATGAACCGAGAGACACTCGCGATGTTAATTCAAAGCGCGAACCTCTTATCCAACGGGATCCCGCACGAATTAGACGGACGCGAAAGAGCAGAGACAATAGTAGATAAAACTACTAATCTGATAACTGAGATCTGTCTACCAGCCACCAGAGAAGACCGGTGTACTGGTGGACAGACGATATTGCGGAGCTCAGGAAAGAAAATTTCTACTCTAGAAGAAGGGCTCAAAGAGCCTGGAAGCAGAAAAGACCTGAGCCGGAGACTTTTCCAAAAGAGAGGACGAATCGCGAAAAATTCTCAGAGACGCGATAAAAGAGAGCAAGCACCGCTGCTGGACGAAGATCATCGACAACGTCGAGAAAGATCCATTCGGCGATGGATACGCGATTGTTACACGAAAGATGGGCGAAATGAAACGCACGGAACCCATGGAAGCTGAAACGATGGAAAAAGTAATCGATGGGCTGTTCCCCACACATCCCATCAGACCCCAGACAAAAGCGGCAGACGAGATACCTCTTTTTACAGAAGGCGAACTCATCGCGGCAATTTTGTCCCTTAAGAGTGGCAGGGCACCGGGAATGAATGGCATCCCTGCGGAAATACTCAGGATCGTCGCGTCGCAACGGCCTGAGCTGCTCTTGAAGATGTACAACCAGTGCCTGGTGCAGGGAGTTTTTAGCTCGCGGTGGAAAAGAGCGAGACTTGTACTGATTGAAAAACTGATAAAAGAAGCGGATACGGATACTTCCTATAGGCCACTGAGTCTTTTAGACACAATGGGAAAGACGGGGGAAGCACTGGTTAAACCGCGAATACTATGTGCTGTACGCAAAGCAGGAGACCTTTCCGATAAACAGTATGGCTTTAGAAAAGGACGATCCACCATACGGGCCGTTAGAGAGGTAACAGACACGGTAAAGAAAGTAGAGGAAGTTAGACGCGCGACTAGAGACATCGTGATTCTGGTAACATTAGACGTAAAAACGCGTTCAACTCGGCAAGATGGACCGACATACTTGCTGCCTTAGAATCATTCGGTATGCCGCGATACATTATGCATCTTACGGAAGATTATCTGAGGGACCGGGTTATCGAGTATGACACGAAAGAAGGGCGCAGAAGAAGGCCTATAACTGCAGGAGTTGCGCAGGGTTCGATCTTGGGGCCAGAATTCTGGGGTATCTTGTACTATGGGCTTCTGAAACTCGAAATGCCGGGGGACGCGATGCTCGTTGGATACGCCGACGACGTGGCCACGGTTATAACAGCACGGAATGTGGGCCTCGCGCAAGCGAAGTTAAACGCGATCATGAGAAGAGTGGTATGGTGGATGGCGAACCACGGATTGACTTTAGCACTTGATAAGACCGAAATTGTCCTATTGACAGGAAAGCGGATACCGACCATCATACCCATGAAGGTAGGCAGAGATACTATAACGATGAAACCATCAGCCAAGTATCTAGGAATAACTCTAGATACGAAATTGAACTACGGGGAGCACCTAGATCGCGTCTGTAAAAAAGCCACGACTAGAATAGCGCAACTTAGCCGACTCATGGCTAACGTCCGTGGGCCTAGGCCAACAGTTAGGCGGCTACTCATGGCGACCACTAACTCTATCCTCTTATATGGAGCATAGGTGTGGGCCGACGCTATGACTATGAATAAGTATCGGAAAAAGATTATGGCGGTACTGCGAAGGGGGGCCCTTAGAATAGCATGCTCTTCTTTGCATGCATTCCGTAGATCTTCTTGCGATTGAACGCAAGCGGATCTACGAGGCTCGTTTAGCGTCGAATAGCACCTCGATTGCTGCGGAAGAAATAGAAATAACAATGCGCAATTGGCAGACTAAGTGGACCGATTGTCCAAAGGCTAGATGGACTAGGACCCTTATAAAAGATGTGGACCCGTGGGTGGACAGGAAATGGGGGGAGGTCAACTTTTACCTTACCCAGTTTTTCTCTGGTCACGGATACTTTAGGAGCTACCTGTTCGCGATGAACAGGGTGGCAACACCGGGGTGTAAGTATTACGGTGACGAACAGGACGACGTGAGACATACGTTTTTTGACTGCCCTCACTGGGCTGAAAAGCGTAGAGCACTGGAGCTGACGATAGGAGCGTTCACGCCCGAGACTGTAGTCGAAACGATGCTTGACAGCAAGCAGAACTGGGATGAGATAACGGCGTACGTGGAGACGGTTCTCCGCGCGAAAAACAATGACGGTTGTTTACAAGACTAGTTGACGGCTAACGGGGGGGTTTTCGCGGCCCTATGAGAAGTGGAATTTAGTGAGTATGCCTTGCGTTGTCCCGCGCCAGGAGAGTCGCACACACGGGGAGCCTCGCACGGTTGCTGCCATGGTGCATTACGCATTTCTCCAATTCTCCGGATAAACAAACAAACAAAAAAAAAAAACAAGAGACTTTATGGAAAAACTGTAAAAGTTGATAATTCTATGGTTGTTCCGTATAATCCAATTCTGCTTAGAAAATACAATTGCCATATTAATGTTGAATACTGTGCATCTATTATGAGTATTCAATATTTATATAAATATTTACACAAAGAACACGATCGGGCTTATATTAAAATAAATAAAAATAATGAAAACACAATAATATATGATATGATCATAGAATACATGGACTGTAGATACGTAGGTCCAATGGAAGCTGCTTGGCATATCGTAGAATTACCTATTTGCGCTCGTTCTTATAGTGCAATTAAATTGGTTGTTCATTTAGAGAATCAATGAAAAGTAATTGTTGATGAAAATCATATCGATATTGATTGTCTTAATCATGAGACAACTTTAACAGCATGTTTTAAACTAAATAGAACAGATGATTTTGCTAAAACATTATTATATTGTAATATACCAGAGCATTACAGTTTCATGAAAAAAAGTGGATTAAACGTAAAAATTATTCGAATACTTTAGGGAGATTAGTTTGTGTGATTCTTAACAAACGTGAGTTATTTTATTTGAAATTAATATTACACAGAGTTAGAGGAGCAACATCCTTCGATGATTTGAAAAAATTTGAAAATAAAACATATGCAACCTTTACTGAAACAGCGATAGCCATGGGATTAATAGAAAATGATAAAGAAATATTTCACATATTTGATGAAGCATGTACAATTATGTTACTCAATTAATTGCGTTTATTTTTTGCTTGGTTTTTAATTGTTAACAAATTATCATTAGCAAAAACTGTTTAGGAAAAATATATTTTTTAGTGAAGACTTTGTCAATAATGCAGAAAATGAAACTTAACAACATATAGATGAAATTTTAGATGAAGAAAACTATAAATGTTCAGATTTTGGATTACCAGAACCTATTTTTGAATTAAATAAAACAAACGATGAATTAGAATCTACTATAGATGCTTACAAAAAAGTACTCACTGAATTATATAAAAAACTTAATAATGATCAAAAATATATTTTTGATTATATAACCAAATTTCCTGAAAATGAAAAAATGATATTCATCAATGGACCTGGTGGTACAAGAAAAACATTCGTATATAGTACTTTAATTTATTATTATAAATTTAGAAGACATAGAAACAGCAAATTCAAAACATCCTTTCGATAAGAAAAAGATTAGAGAATCTGAAATTGTTATTTGGGATGAAGCTTCTATGATTCCTAAAAAAGCTTTAGAAATTGTTGATAATACTATACTTGCTGGAAAATTAGTGATTCTACCCTAGTGGGAAAAAAATGTAATAAATTGTAGCAAACTGTAATAAAACGTAAAAAAGGTCTGAAATCCAACAAAAACGTACAAAATGGTACGATTTGTTACATTTTCTTATATTTTATTACACTTAATTACATTTTTTATTTCCATTAGGGTAGGTGGAGATTTTAAAAAAACACTTCCTGTTATAAAATATGGCACTAAATTTAATGTTATGAATTAATCTATTAAAAACTCATATTTATGGATAAATTTTAAGGTATTGAAATTCAAAACTAACATGAGATCAGAAAATAATGATTTTTCATCATTTTTATTAAAAATTGGCGATGGCAAAATTGAAAAGTTTGAATTTCCTGACAAATGGAAAAGCAATTACATTTATAAAAAAAAATGATGTTTCTAATATATCAGTAAATGATGATTTATCAAATAAAATCATTTTATCACCGCATAATGAAGACATTTATAAAATTAATGAAAAGATTTTTAAAAAATTGATAGTGAAGCAACTATATATTATAGTATTGATTACGCAGGACATAAAGGTGCAGATCAAACTGACATAAATGCTGAATATAAATATCCCACGGAATATTTAAATTCTTTAAGATTTCCTGGTTTTCCAGTACATAAGTTGACTCTGAAAATAGGAACAATAGTTATGCTTATCAGAAATTTAAGTATGAATGACGGACTTTGTAATGGCACAAGATTAAAAGTTTTAGAATTATACAAATATAACATTAAAGCAGAAATTATAACTGGTGATAAAAAAGGAAATACAGCTTTTATTCCTCGAATAATTTTAGATATTAGAGAATATACTTCTTTGACATTTATATTATTTCGTCGACAATTTATTACAAGTCGACAATTAAATAAATCTCAAGGGTAAAGTTTTGAAATGGTTGGAATTTATATCCACAAACCTTTGTTTTTTCATGGTCAATTATATGTGGCTTTATCTAGATGTAAAAATAAAAAAAAATTATTTATTCAAAACAAAACCGATGATACTAATGTAATTGAAAATATTGTCTGGAAAGAAATATTTAACTTGTAAGATATTTAATTTAAAATAAAATAATTTAATTGATGATCTTCTATATTTATGTATTTATTGGAATGGAAACATTGAAAATCATGGAACAAGACAAATGGCCAGAGTGTGCCTTCTTAAAAACAAATAAAAATGTTCTCAACTCTATAAAAGAAAACATCATGATCATGCGTTTTTTAAAATGAATAAAAATAATAAAAATACAGTATTATATGATGAAATAAAATAAACAAATCGTATATATGTGATTCCTACGGAAGCTACATGGAATATTGAAGAATTGCCTCTCGTTCGCTCTCATAGTGTGATTAAATTATCTGTATATTTATAAAATCAATAAATAACCATTTTTGATGTGAATAACTTGTGATGACTTTTATTATAGTAGATAAGTATTTAAATGTATAAATAAATATACAAATTGTTCAATTTTTAGAAAATTTAATAAATTTTTCATCATATTATACAGTATATAATAAATATATCAAAAATAGAAATTAAAATATTTATAAAAAAAAATATTTTTATATGCAGACATTAATACGATTATATTGAATTGTAGAGATATTTGGTGGACTAAAAATGAACAAGTAAATTTAACTTTTTTTCTTTATGCAGACAAATTTTTTTTTTAATAATATGAATATTTATTATCTACTGTAACGTGTTGAGCACCGCGGTTAACACGAAGCGGTATGAGTACTGCTGCGCCGCGACGAGAGTACGTAGAGTCGCGCGCGCGATAGAAAAACACGTGCGAAATTCGAAGGCACGAGAGGGACGGAACGAGCGAGCGCGCGGGCTAGTCCATCGAGAAGGACAGATAGCTTTCGGCTCCCGAATTGTAAACACGCGGCTTCGCTCGTATCGCTAAAGTGCGTTCATCGGGGTTTTTCGCGGTACGTGCGGCGTTGAGAAAGGAGTGTGTGCGAGTGTGTTAGGCCGATTCAGGTCCTGCCGAGCGGTCCAGCGCTAGACCACGACAATTGGCGACGGCGTCATCGAGAGGACCAGCAGAAGGTTAGTGCTTGAGAGAGAGAGAGAGAGAGAGAGAGAGAGAGAGAGAGAGAGAGAGAG
>QLYP01000139.1:173141-244555 GCA_016647725.1 Nasonia giraulti | reverse complement strand
AGAGAGAGAGAGAGAGAGAGAGAGAGAGAGAGAGAGAGAGAGAGAGATTGTGCGCGAGGATACCACCTGCGTGGAGCGAGACGCGCGGCCTTCGCGGCGAAACACGCGTCGAGCGCAAATACTCCGGCTTTGCGACGAGTCGCAAAGTGGTTGCGACTCGTGCATTATTATTATTTTATCTCTTGACGTATTGTAAATTCACGCTTATCTCGCGAACCTAAATATAACCTTAGTCTTTTTATTTTACGACTTTTTGTTATTATTTAACGACCGCCACCTTGCCGCGATTACCGCCGCCTACGCGGGCGTTGAACAAGCAACTTCAACGCACCTGAATAGCCGAGCACGCACCAGAAGGTGCGGTATTCACGAGAAGAAGCAGCGGGATAAGCTGCATTGCAACGCGGGTTAATCGCTGGCGTTGAGGTGCTATCCGCCGCAACGTGGGATAGCGATCTCATTCAACGTCGTTTAGGCGAATAAAAGTCTCACCCCGTTACACTACATAATTAATGAAATGGATTGTACTTGTTCTTATTGTGGAATAGTATTTCTAATTGATGACTTTTTAAAAAAGCACTTAATTTAACAGCATACGAAATCAAATTATATATGTACAATTTGTGATTTAAAATTTAAAAATAAGTACAATTTTACAAGACATTTAAATGGGCACAGACGTATAAGAAATTTTTTTTGTTTAAAATGTGGAAAATCTTTTATGAGACAATATCATTTAAAACTTAATTTATTATTACACGAAAATAAAAATAAAATATGTATACAATGTGGAAAAAAATTTTACAGAAACGATAACTGTACCAGACATCTTAGAAAGTATAAATAAAAGTAAAATATTATATTGATATGAATTATTCTTGAGTTGTATAATATATTTTAAATATTTTAATTTAGAAATAACTGGATATAACTGGAAATGTGGCTGGAAAAAGGAAAGTCTCAGAAAATGTTCAAGTAGAAGAAAAACCAAAAAAATATTTCATTATTATCTTCAGAGTTTTTGAAAACGAAAATACAAATAGGAGATAAATCTGCGTAATTATCTGATAAGATTTATTGAATAGATAATAAAATACGATATTTTTTAAATTTAAATTAAATTACTATTATTAGATCGGTAGTTGGATACATAGATGAAATCATTGGTGAAAAAACTTTTAATAATCGGATAAAAAATGAAGAATTTAAAATTTACAAATTTATTTTAAATAATAATGATGGAGTACGTATTCAATGCAATATGTATAACGAAATAATTTTCAAGTTTGTTCCAGAATTGAAAAACAATAAGGTAAACTAAATTCTTTATATTTTAATCAACATTATTTTGTAGAAAATTTTATTAGAGAGTGTAACTGTCACTAAAGCTAAGAAATATTCGAAAGGAAATGTACCTTATGATCTTAATTTACAACATTATTCATCTGCAAGTAAATTAGGACAATTCAATTTATTGAAAAATAAACTTCTAAAAATTAAATTTTCTGAAATACCCATAAAAAAAGGATTTGTATGTAAGTACACAAATTAAATCTTATTTTAATTTTGTTATAATGTATTTTTGTACGAATTTTTTATATTTCTAGAAATTCTTTGCGTAACAGTTTTATTAAAAAAAATAAGAACAATGAATTTGAATATTTCGGAGCAATTACAGATGGACAATATAAATTAGATGTATCCATAAACATTGGTGATAATATCAATTTGAATTTTGAAAAAGGAACTAAATTAGAAATTATAGGCGATCTTCAAGAAAATGGTGCATATCTTATCAAAAAATTATTATAAAATATACCTTTAAACTTTTAATACTTATATTAATGATTTAGGTAATACTTATATTTTAAAAATAAAAAATGAAGATCATTACAAAATTCTTAACGATGATCCAATGGAATTAGAAGATCTTATTTCAGGCACAGAAATATTTCTTATTGAGGTATAATATTATTACTTTTAAATTACGTAAATTTTTAATTCTTTATATACTCAAAATTAAATGGTTTTTCTATAATGCAAAAACTGAAACAAATGAATCTTAAGATTAATAACACAAAAATATGTTTCATTTGACAGTATTAACCTAAGATACCGGTTAACCTCTTCAAAATCTTAGAACATTTTTTAAAATTATGTATGGCTTGTAACTTTTACGGAAATATTATGAAAAACTATCAACCCATTTCTCGCAAGCATCTTTAGATGGTGAAATTGTTAGTAATCTATCAAATATAGAAAGGAAACAATTAGTATACAAATTCATGCATATAATTATAATTAATATAGTTTCTATATTTTTTGTTGTAAGAAGAATGGAATCTCATTTGAGCATCGCAGTTGATACAATAGAAGAATATGAAAACGAGGAACAGTCAAATTTAGAGATGCTATATCAACAAATCATAAACAAACACATTAAATCTGAGCAAGAATATGATGATTATTTACATAAATCAATGTTACAATCACAAGAAGAACAAATTAAACAATTAAACAATAAAATAGAATTAAACAATAAAATTGGTATGAAATTTAAAAATTTCAATAATTGGAACAAATTCCTAATAATATTATCGACAGTTTTGCAAATATTGAAATTTAGATTAAAAATAGATAAACGATTACCAAATGTTATAGTCAATAATAATACAAATTTTATAAAGTATTTTGTTTCTATGGCCAATGTAATACATTATATATTGACATCTACAGAACAACATTGAATACAAATTTTTAATAACACCTGTACTCTTTTACTTGGTTTTTATTCATAGAAATAAAATGGATATGTATTTGATTCTTGAACCAGTGGCGGCGGCCTAACATTGTTCGAAATTTACATCTCTTTTCACGCAAATTTAGTCGTTCAGCCAGGCGGTAACGTTAGTTCTCGATCCTACAAACGGAGTAATCTTTATATGAAATTTTGAGGAATACACTGAAGGTGAATATATTCTGTACATGGGCCGTTTACCAACAACATGTGTTTTACATCAATGCGAACGAGTAGAGCGAAAACAACTGCTCGAGCTGACACTGCATATCGAGCGTACCGAGCACAATTATTAATGTGTAAACGGCGGTGGCGGCTGCAATATAAAAACTGAAACGCGTTAATAAGCGTTCAATTTCAAAAAGCGGTAACTTTTTACTACTAAACTACTGAAAATTTCTGGACCGGCGGCGCAGAAACTTTTTTTCTTTGAACTTCTGCAAAAGTGGGGGTTGGCGAGCAAAGCGAGCAGGGGGGGACCTCCTAGTAATAATAAAAATTAAAATTAGAACAATATTTTAACGATAATTTTAACCGTAAACAAATTTTTACGTTATTTTTTACTATAATGAAATATCAATGACATTATACTTTGCAATAAAATGCAACAAAATCATTTATGTACAAGATAAATAATAATTTTAATAAATTAAAAATAATATACTTTACTAGTCAAGAGGCTGATATATATATATATATATATATATATATATATATATATATGTATATATCACTAATAATTAGAGAAAAATAATAACTATTAAACAATATTATCACCAACAATATATGCAATACAATTTACAATTTAAAATTAAAAAATCAAAACACACTAAAATCTAAAATATTAACTAAATATGGAGTGTAAACTTCAATATTAAAATTGGACAAACGATCTGAATCATAAACTACATAAATATAACTATAGAATAACAGTATTAGTAATCAAAGGCAACTTCACCCCTTACACAATTAGCTAACATGACTCCATGGTTTTTACGGAAAATCTAAAAATTATTAATTTGCTAAATTACATTAGCTTATACTTTTAACGCACAGAATGATATAATTTGCTCAATCTTATTTAACCTTAGTAACAAAATTAAGAACTATTTAGATAAGAACACAACTATTTAAGAGAGAGCACACAGTAGCGCTGTCTCGTTCAACAAGTACAAAACTATAAGGCTTTTTCATTTCGGTATTGTGACCATCAATTTCATCCTAAGGCTGAGGGTCAAAAGTTTTTGTATAAAAAATGCTTTAATAAGTAAAAAATAATAATTCGACGGGTTTTGAAGTATCTATCTAACGCAACAGTACATAAGGTATTTCATTTAATTATGATAACGAATTTCCTGAGCCTAAAACCGAGATAATACGAAAAGCTAAATGTTTGGAATGTGATTTTTTTCACGTTATTATTATTTATTACTTTTTGTATCAAGATCCTTTATGTTGAATAACCCAGTGTCATAGTCCATGGCTTATTGTAATACATTTTTATTTTTTACTATCAACATCTAATTATTGCAGCACAACTCAAAAGAATCTTTGGAGTCTAGGAGGCGCGTTTGAGGTTATATATATACAGAGGTTATAAGTTTTACAGCTCAACCTTTTCTTGTAACTTAGCTCAAGCTGTAAGCTCAATTTCTTGTAACTTTTATTAAAATTGTGCATACTCAGTGACAAGAAAATGTAGAAAGGTGCATGTGAACCTCCTTCACAGTTCATACATGGTGCTTTAAGGCTAAAAATTCAGTAAACAATAATAAATTGAATATTCATGGAGCTTAATTTTTCATTATATTAATAAATTAATAATATTTTTCAGAAAGTACCGCAAGCAATCACATTAAACAAGTTGAGCTGTTAAACTTATAACCTCAAATGCGCCTCCAAAAGTCCAAAGATTCTTTTGAGTCGTGCTGCAATAATTAGAAGTTGACAGTCAAAAATAAAAATATATTACAATAAGCCATGGACTACTCTATGATATTGGGTTATTCAACATAAAAAATCTTGGTACAAAAAGTAATTAATAATAATAACCTAAAAAAAACACATTTAAAACATTTTGCTTTTCTTATTATCTCGGTTTTAGGCATAGGAAAATTTTGATCATAATTTAATTAAATACCTTATGTATTGTTGCGTTAGATAGCCACTTCAAAACCCGTCGAATTATTGTTTCTTATTTATTAGAGCATTTTTTATAAAAAAACTTTTGACCCTCAGCCTTAGGATGAAATTGACGGTCACAATACTGAAGTGAAAAAGCTTTATAGGCTGCAACAACGCTACATAAACCGTCACAAGTGTCATACAACATGTCGTAGATGGCGGGACTGTCGTACGTTGCAGTGTCGTACTGCCATTCCGGCTCCGGCATAGCATGGCTGCTAGACAGATGGTAGTGTTGCCACTGCGGTGACGGAAGATTAGGTTCATTCCACGCAAAAAGGAACAGAAACAAATATTGACCTACCATGTTAAATTCGTATTATCCCATAGTGCAGCATTTATCAGGAATAGTTTAGTCTGTTTCCTTAGCTGGAATAATGCTATTGCGAAAAAAGTTGATTATTATTTTCTAATCGTATCATTGACTTATAAATGTTATATGTTATTATTATTAAAATCCCTAAAATATTTTATAAACAAATCAATTGTCATTAAAATTCAACATTATTTTTTGCTGCAGCAGATTAATAAAAGTATTCGAATGAAACTGAGTAGTTTTATTTAGATTATGCAATTGACGAATCTAAAAAATTGATATGTTCCATAAGAATATGAATTTCTTCTATAAAGCATAGTCAGTATATTGAAAATACTATCCGGTAACACAACCGGTAATTATAACGGGAAAAAAAGACGATGTTTTCTCTCATCGTCAAGTCTTATCCCATTACAACTTAATGAATTTATCAACAATATTTGAACATCTGCATACTTTGTGTGTGTGTGTGTGTCTACGTGTGTGCATGCATGTGTGTTCATCAGCGAACCTTTAAATGTCAGCGAGTGCCTTATGTGAAAAGCAAAGCATTTCGCTTTTAGCGATGTTTTAAAAGTAAAATTGTTAAATTTTTTTTAACGTCACCCTGGTAAATAGACACCAACTTTGTTCAATGTTTAGCCTTGTAATTTTTTGATTGTCATTACATATCCTAATTTTACTGGAAACTGTCGTCTTGTCATTTAAAAAGGAATTTCTTCTTTTGAAGAAGTCAAATCAATCCGTGGTATTAAAACAACTTTACCAAATTGTTTATCACATATTTTTTCTGCTTGTATACTGAATTGCATCATTTTCCTTACTATTAATCAAGTACCATTACAAAGCCCGAAAACAACGTATCGACTACAAAACCTACAAAAATTTTAAAGCCCAAAAATATTAAGGCCCAAAATTTTTAAGGCCCAAAATTTTCAAGGCCCAACAATTTTAAGGAACAAAATTTTTAAGGCCCAAAATTATATCTGCCTCATAGGTGATATCTAGGTGTCAGGGTAACTCCTAGATGTTAAGTTATTGAGAAAAGATGTGAATGGCTTCACGGCACACAGGTACATTAA
This sequence comes from Nasonia giraulti, assembly GCA_016647725.1. Lineage (NCBI taxonomy): Eukaryota > Metazoa > Arthropoda > Insecta > Hymenoptera > Pteromalidae > Nasonia > Nasonia giraulti. The sequence goes on along the minus strand of QLYP01000139.1, from coordinate 238,176 downwards.
GCACCTTAAGGTAGTTCACTGGAATATTTATTTTCTTAGGATATCGCTCAAACTTCGTTTACATGTTCAATTAAGTATCCTCTACAACGTGGTATTTTTTTACCCTTCGAGCGTCATTATTTTTAGAGATATTGAACCTTGAAATTTTGTATTTTAACATGGGAAGTCACCACAGTCCGTATTATGAGGACGTTTAGTTGAATTGAGAAGCGAGTTTTCTTAGAATATTTTAAAAAAACTAGCTTATAGTGTAAAATAGCAATACAAATCATGGAGAAAAAGTTGGATAGGGTAAACGAGGCTTTTTTTAAGATACATCAATTCAAAGTTTTCATCCCATGCTATCAGTATATATATATATATATATATATATATAGGTGCGCAGTGTTCCTCCTTACAAGTTTTGAGAGTATTTTATACTCTAAACAATTTATATCATTATTCTAATATTTGATACTGTAAATTGGAAGGTTCCTACATTAGATAACACTGTATATTATCTTAAAAAAGAAATTTTCTAATAACAACCCTAATTGAGCAACACTGCAGCTGGTGAACTACCTTAATATAACAGTAGAAGTATATGTTAAATGAAGCTACATGCCAAAAATTGGCAGTGCTTTTTTTTTAATTCTTTAAGATATTTACAGAAAAATGTGCCTGCCTATTTTTATCTAAATTGCGTCTACAATCTACGTAATCTTTGATTTATTCATTTAATTAAGTACTCAGTGCGAGAGCCAGATTATCAATGCTTGCCACTGGCTCCAGGGCTCCTTATATGCCCGTAGCGTTCCCTCTTTCCAATGCTATATGCTCGCACGCCATCTATTTGCGCTTAGCCACTAGCGCCACATAGTCGGCAACTTGCCGACGCCTCTTATATACCCGGTTGGGCCGACGTCTCAAGCAAAAATTATGAAAATCTCAATCTCAATTTTTTATACGTCTATACCTTTGCTCTAGGGGCTTTTCGTCTGTTTGTTTGGGTATACTGGACCAGCATATTTATTTTGGCCAAGATTTTAAAAATGTTTCCACGTGTTACGTGAAAGAACTCATGCACACACGCATACATACAGACTTGTATGCAAATAGTATATTTAATTTACTAAAATAAATCGCTTTAGTTTCAGTAAAAGTTTTTGACTTACTTTGTGCTGCTACGTGCGAGTGATGATGAGCGACAACTTTCTGAAAAAAGTTATTTATAAAAATTAAATTGAATTATTTTAAAATGACAGTTGATTCAGTATTTGTATAATTCTTTTCGTTATTTCCATATACAAACCCTGCTGGAAAAAGCTGATTGAAACCGATAGAAATGGATAAGAATTGCCATCCAAGTCGATAAGATTACTTGTCAGTTTGAATGATGAATCTTAATGCTATTTTTTGCATTAGAGCTTGATAAATTGCGATATTAGTCGATTTAGGCCAATGCAGGTCGATGCAGGCCGATAAAAACTCTATGCGAAAAATTACAATTAAAATCAATAGACTCAAAATCATCTTGAATTTTAATGTCAATAAGATTTCTCATTGACTTCTATCAACTTTTTCTAAGAGGTAATATGGTCTCTACCCTTTCTTGTTTTTTATATTTTAAAGAGGCTTCGGCGTTTAGTCTCGTACCACGTGAGGAGCACCGTGGGGGTATGTATAACGTGAATGGTTATCGCTGCTTTTTTAAGATTTATACGTATTAGAGTAATGTCGAAGTAGAAAAGTAAGAAATACTGTATGAGTTGCCAGAAAACAGCAATAAAAAAATTAATTGGTTTCACCAAGGTACCTTGTGTAGATATAACGCCCCTGGTCGCTGTAAAACTGGCAACGTTGCGCCAACTATACTTCTCTCCTGCACATGTACTCGACTCGATCCCGCCGCGTGCGTATTATTGTATTTGTAATCTAAAATTATCCAAAAATGCCCTACAATATCCGAGGAGTTGTGGGTAAACGGAAAGAGGAATTTATCAAGAAAAAGGATAAGGATAGAATGGCGAAAGTGTTGGCAGCCCCGGCTGAAAAAAGCAAGACGCAGCTGCCATTCGTAAAGAATATTCTGATTGCGGCTTTTTATATCTAATAAGATATTTTTTATAGGAAAATTAGCAGTAGTTAGAACGAACTCGCAATTTTCTATTTATTTAAGTCGTCAACCCTATGTTTTTACGCAACTAATAGATTCCTCGGAATAAAAACTATCCGTATATATTTGATTTATGGGGACTCCGATTTCTGTTCTGAAGTGTTAATCGAATTTTATAAGTTGTCCCATAAGACTACTTGTTAAATTGAGAAATTTTGGCAGCGATTTCCTCGGAAATGACATCGTCAACTATAGTATTTCTTTTTCGCAAATGAATCTGATATACTTTATTTAGATTATCCTTGAGTTTCGGAGCATTCCGAAATCTATACTATAAGTGCCGAAGCCTCCTTAATTATAACAATCCTTCTTGCTCAATCAATAGTTTTTATTATTATTACAGCTATTATCAATATTCAGCAAATTAGAAGCGCGCCGTAATTAGACAAGAAATTTTGATGATGCGAGTGAAAATTTATTTTATGCGAAAGAGTATCTTTTTGAAATACTCAAGATATTTGTACGCTAAATTAATGGCGAGCATACTGATATTTGAATAAGAAGAAACGTATCTTGTATGCCACTTAAATGCCTAATTTTATTCAAATACTATGCACACTGGAGTGAAATATATTCTGCACATGAGATGGTCACCAAGACAATCCGAAACTGAGTGTGACCAGATGCCGCATGTATATTACGTTCAAAGAATATGAAATGCTAGAAAGGTCCAAGAAGGTTTTGGTTGTGGGCATTTTCAATAAAAGGGCTCAATATTTAACAAATACACAGTTTACGTATCACTAAGCAGAATTGCGTCTTGGACCCATACGCGCGTTCAGCGCTAGGCGATGTCGACAACGAGAGTGAGAGCTAGATCGGGCGAGGCGATTATCGAATGTCCGATAAGGATTATCCCCCCTTCCCTACGCTATTACTAGGAAAATTTGCTGTATTCCTTACATGTAGCTGGACTCGGTTTCTGACTGCCAAATTGGTCGTTCCGTGTAGAAATTTTATTTCCCGCCAATGTACAAAATGACGCGGAGACTGAGAGATTATGTCAGTTCGGAGTTTACAAATTGAATGCCCTTTTGAACAGAAATACATGTTTTTATAAGGTATTTTGTCTGTAATTATTTCATAATAAAAATATGTTATTCTCCATGTACTAATTTGGGATTGGGATTTAGATAAAATGCATGTAATAAAATTACATGATAAACATTTGTGCTGAAATAACGTAAAAATTAGGTGGTTTAAAATAAAATATATAGTCTTAATAAATATAACTTTTCATACATCATGTTCTTACTAATGGAGTTACCACGCAGATGACAACACTAAAAATAGGTCATATCTATTAATTAACAAAATATACCCTTCAGAATAAATAAATGGTTACATTAATGAAAAATAAAAAATTCTCCAACCAAGATTTGAACCCAGAACCTTGGCGTGATAATCCAATGCGTTACTTACTGAATAACAATACATTTATTTTTTATTATTTATTTCTATTTGAAAAAGAAAATTTATTTTTACGAGAAAGAATGATAATAAAAATGAAAATCTACATAGATGGATTGCTTTTATATATAAACCTTCGCAGAGAGCAAATGGCTCAGTAAGTAGCGCATTGGATTATCACGCCAAGGTTCTGGGTTCAAATCTTGGTAGGAGAAATTTTTTTAAGGTAACTATTTATTCTGAATAGTCCATTTCGTCAATTAATAGATACCGTTTTTAGTATTTTTAATAAAATTTCATAATTTTATTATTAATCATGCGATAATCACGTGATTTTTTTAGTAGGGGTGTCTTACCACCCAGCCATCATGATCTTTGATTATTTAGATCACTTTAGCAGAATGGAATATTCGTTGTATTACAAACACGTCCTTGTATGCTTTATTTATTATCAATTAATTATAATTAGTTTGTTTTATCAAGACTCACTAATTCTAATTGAATCTCAAGATTACGAAACAAGCGTTTTACCACCGAGCCTAAAGTACCTAATCGTTATGTAATTTTATCATATATTTTTAGGTATGTACGCAGTCCAGAAGCGTCTTATAGTATCGTGCGCGAAAAATGAGGAAGATGCAATATCTCACACGATGCTCGTCCAAACGGGATAACATTTCAGAAACAGTCTCCTCTCGCACAAAATAAAAACCGTTGTCAATTCATTGGCACGTAGCTTCCTGCAACTAAATTCGTAGTTCTGATAAATAAAATATTGATCGAATATACAGTATGTTAATGCTTTTATTATTGCTTTTAAATAAATAATTCATACACGCAAATACGCTAAAATCCAAGTTGTGACGCACAAGGGCAATCGTATGCTCTGCTGTCGCATATATTATAATAGCGAGGAATAAGCTCAGTGCTCCACATAGCTATAGATATATTAGTCGATGTTCTTCGATGTTTCTTGTTATTCTCTGAATCCTCCATTTCTATATACGTAGCTCTTTATTCCCGACTCGCTAGGAATAAAGTACTAGCTTTATGCAGGGATGTGTTAAGAAATGTTATTATTTATAATATTAGATCTGATCTATTTTTTATAATAATAAACTGACTGAACTCAAAAAAAGAATAAAAAATGTTATCAATTGATATTATAAATTTTAATTATTTTGCTGAAGGAGCAATTTTTTTAACAAAATACGATGGTAATTAAAAAGATCTGATCAAAATTTTCAACATAGGAATACGTTCACACTTAGAGGGGTGAGGTAGCTCGGCGAAGTACGCGATTAATTCGCAAATATGAGAAAAAATATAGGTAATTGCGGAATCGTTTATAACGTTTATAACTGCAAGAAAAAAATTGTTGGTCCATTAGTTTATTTATAAAAACTTCTATGACCTCCTGTCTTGTTTGAGTTTATTGGCTCCCCCTAACATCCATGGAGCCTGCGTCGACTACCGGGGCTTCCACCCGATCAGAACCAACGTCGGGAGTGGGCTGTAAAGCTTGACCTGCTTGGAGCAGTATTATAATTAACTCACTGTTCATGATTGATTTATACTCGGGGGTTTTTCCCCTATCCTGTATCCTAGGAAGGAGCCCTTTAACAAGGTGCTGTCATCCGGGCCAGATGAGCCTTGGTTATTTTAACGAGGTTGCTACTCCTCCCCCTCCTCCTTCCCTTGTGTGTGTGTGTGTACCGTAATATTTCTGGAACTACTTTGTCAATATCAATAAAATTTGATATGCATATCTATTTTTGGATTCTGAATCTGGTAAAAACAGTTATTTTTCTATTTTCTCAACTATTTTCTTATGGCTATTTTTTGTTTTTTAAAAACACTATTTTGCGTTTTTTTCAATCATTCCATTGTTACAAACAATTCAGCTATAATGCATTCATAACTGCAAGAAAAAAAATTGTCGGTCTATTAGTTTATTTATAAAAAATAAAAAACTTTTTACAGCGCTAGATCACTTTCTATTAATTGTAAATTGTACATAGTTTTGCGCATAATTTTTACTGTTATATTTTTTTCGCCGTTTGTTTTCATACAATACTCTAAATCAAATGCTCCATGAAGAAAAATGTGTATTTTCTTTTTCATTAATCCTCATAGGGAAACACTGAAAAGCGTTATTATAAGTTCAACAAAAAGAACAAGAAGAAAGATAATTGATAAATATTACTTACAGAGAAATGGAAAGACACCTTCAATTAGAATGGGAGAAACAAACGTCTTAGGAGTTGCAAGGCCAACGACAAAAGGAACAAGATATTCTCTTAAAACTTAAAACATAAAATCAGTCATTAACAATTGAACTTTGCTCACTGGTAATCTTATATTCATCACTAATAGTTTGATAATTATTGTCTCAAATAAATTTATCTTTTTTCAGAATAAGAAAGTCAAGGAATTGTCTCAGAAACTTTGAGCTACGCGCGTTGGCTTGTCCACGATTAAAACGACGATTGACGGTATGTGAACGTCCTAACTGTTGCTTAATTTAAAAAGTGGAAAGAAAAATTCATCGGCAACTACAGGTGAAATAATAAATAATGATCGTCACCCGCCAGAGGAACGGGCAAGAATTGCTCTCACATTGAAGGATATTATATTGGAATCTAATGCTATAGGGCAGGTGACAAAGGTATTTAAAAAAATGACAGCAAAATTTATGTTTGGTTTTGAAAAATGTTTACTACTTACAAAATAGGCGTTTAAAGTCTCAGCTTTACGTTGTTTTAATAACATGAAATAATTATTATACTTTTGATTCGCTTTTTCAAATAGTAGCTAATGAATTGATTGTTAATTCTCATTTAAGGTGCAATTGAAAATGCTGCAGTAATTACACAATAATAAATAGATGCGCTCCTCCAGGTGATGCTGTGTATGCAGGAAATGCCTGTATTAGAGTTCCATGTTCAGAGTAAGAAAGACACACGATCATTGTATCTTGTGCGTATGGGAACAAGAGTACAAACTAAGATACGCGCAAAGTTAACAAATTACATACGACATAAAGAAATGTACCTGGTTTTACTATATGCGAAATTTGTACATACATAATCTGTTGCTCGAATGAAAACACTGATGCGCACTTGTTGATCAAATAAATACATTACTTTTCATATAAATAACTAAAGCTATTTTTTGTTCTGGAGGGCTATCTAATACTATTACATCTGAAGCTAGATCGTTATACAATATCCATTCATCATTTCCTGAATATGTACAAGCCTAGTAATGTGCCAACACTTTTGATTCACTTTTACTTTTTGAATCACCTTCGAAAGCAATTACTCCTTTGAGTTCATGAAACCTAAATATTATTAATTATTATATTATTACTTCATTTTTTCACAGTATACGCTCATTCAAGTTATTTAATCTGTATACTGGCCTTTCTTTAGCATGTTTCATTACTGTACTCGATGTAAATAAGGATTGCTCCATTTATTGTAATGGTTTGATCAGTGATTTTGACTGGTTTTGTTGAATCCTTGAATATTCTTACAGTAAGCAAAATAATGTCCAGATGTATTGTCCTCTATTGGTTCTTTAAATCCTATTATCCCTATTAAAATAAATATCTGTTTTTCTATTTAAATATACACCGAACATGATGTTGTATTTTTTTTTTAATCTTCAATATCAATAGAAATTATATTATTTATATTAATGTCAGTTATAAAAATTGTATGATCACATTTCTCACATGATTGTGGTACATGAAGATGTTTTATAATATTTTCAAATAAGTTATTAGATATTATTTCCGTGTGAAGCATTTTGTTCAAAGTTGCATGTTGATATGTAATAAAACTGCACTGCTCACATTCAAACTTTTCGATAATAGTTGATGGCATCATTTTTTCTAGGAATTCGCCCATAGATTTAGTCCAACAGAATTTTGTGTGTACGGAATTACACAGTTTCTCAAGCAATTTAATCCTAGATAAATGGAATTCCTTGCTGTTAAAATTTTGGACATATTTTTTGAGATTATTGAAAAATTCACGTTTGGTTTCTTCCATTGGAAAATTTGCTGATTTATCTATAAAATCTTGAAACTTCTTAATACTGTAGTAGGCAGATGTTAAAATTTCGATAATACTATCAACGAATATAGACTCCTATAGAAGAACAGTTCTCATGGCGGCGAATGGACAGAAAGCCGTAGTTCGATCATCTCCGCGAGATGGCGCCATCCATCAAGTCTTATCATGTTGTCTCTCTCGCACCCACGGCGCCATTCAAGTTTTGAACTTAGCCAAGCTTGCGGTCGAGCGAGCTATTAACAATTTACTTCAAGCACCGCTATTTTTTATAAGAATATTTATTTAAAAAATGCGTCGGCACATCGGGAGAAGGCAAGCGAAAGCGAGGTTTAATGCTAAAACCGAAAACGTTAAACCCATCTACCCCACGCGCTACCATTTTTTATGAGAGATTATTAATTTATAAAATATGTCAGCACATCGGAGGAAGGTGAACGAAAGCGAGTAATATATTTAAAATCAAAATCTTTAAACTTAGCTACCTCATGCGTCGCACCTAATAATCCCACGCACCGCGGCGGATAATAATGAGAATACGTCGGCAATACGGAGGAAGGAAAGGGAAGCGAGGACTAAATTTAAAACCAAAAGCCCTAAAGCCCCCTACCCCACGCGCCACTATTTTTAATGATAATACGTCGGGACATCGAAGGAACGCGAGCAAAAGCGAGGACTAAATCTAAAAGCAAAACCCTTAAATCCAGCTACCCCACGTGTTGCAATTTTTAATGAGAGAAGCTTAATTTAAAAAATACCTCGGCAAAACCTGTGAAAAGTCAAAGCAGGATCTTTTGCCCTCGATTTTTCGCAGCTGCTGTAGGCACAACGTGCACGTGGAGGCGGCATGATAACGACAAACTGCTTCTTTTAAAGCTATCTAATAAATTATTTAAGAGCTATCTAACAAACTAGAACGATCTACTTCCCTGTTTATCCCTATTAATTGCAAAAAAACTGTTGATTGTGATCGAGAATGATCAACAAAACACTAAGACTGCAGTAAGCTCTTCGCGCTGTTTACACAGCAGAATCGAGCGGGAGACTGACAGGAGCTGTGTTTTCGCGGCAATTTACCAATCAGAAAAATGTGGTTGTGACAACCAATACTTTTGTAGGCCCCCCTTACGTGTTTAATAATCATTTTGGTATCATTTTTTTGTCTTCTTATTGTTAAAAAACATATTTCAGATAATCTAATATGTGAATGATGAATCGTCTGCTGTGGCATGCTCTCGCGCGCGCCAAGCTGTAGGAAACGCATGCGTGGCGGCACCAAGCGGTTGGGTAACAGAACTAACGGCTGTTACCCAAGCTTTTGTCCCTCCATTTTAACCCAGAACCGTTCTTCTATAGGAAGTCTATATTCGTTGATACTATCCTAATGACTTGATGTAGCCAGAATTTTTATTTCTTTGTTGATCTTCTTAGATGCGAATTTATTACTGTTTTGTATAAGTTTGCGTTTCCTACATGTCGTTTTAGTTGGTTTTTGCTGTAATAAATGAATGTCGTCGCAAGGTCTGAGGAATTTTCCTCTTTTAGCTGTTATTTTGTTGTCTATTTCAAGTTTTGCTTTCTTAGCTTCTATTTTTTTAGTGGAAATCGTAGTACTTTCATATTGATTTTCATTCATACTGTCAACTGTAGTATTTTCTAATAGATCATTGGTATCATAGATAGATGAGTTGACGACATTTGACTCGTTTGGATTTTCATCATCTTGTACACAGCCATCCTTGGCATTTTGTTTAGATTGAATCAACGATTTAAATATTCCGTTGTCAGTTTATAGATTATGAGCATTTTCATCATCCTTACAGATAGAATCTATAAAGGTACCAATAGTCAATTTTTTTCTTCAAAATCAATATCATTATCACTGACAAAGTCTTCTTTACTATCATCACTGTCACTATCAGAATTCGATGAATTTTCTTAATCATTTTCATTTTGATTCTTAATCTTCACTCGATCATTATTGAAACCGATCCAATTCTCCTCGTGTTACATGTAACTGTACTCTAAATCACTATTATGTTTCTGTTTTACAATGACATTCGTGTTTGAGTTCCATAATTTTTCCAACTTTTTGTATTCGAAATCAATATTTCTAAGCAAATATTCATGTACTCTTGGTACTGATTCATATTTGAGTGATAAAGAATCATCAAAGTCATTTTTGTAACCGGCTAATAAAGTAGTAAAATCACTAACATTATTTTTAATATTACTATTCTGTTGCATCACGTTAGACCATATTACGAATTCCATACATAACTCCATCAATTCCTTGCAGAAATCAGGATTGTGATACGCATTTCTTTCACTTGAGTCATTTTGATCAATATTTCGATTAGCCTCAATAAATATATTTTCTATAAAATCTTTTATGCACTTACATTTATCATACTCAATTTTAACAATAGTTTCAGAATCTAGAATATGTTTGAATTTTTCTTCTGCTGTCGTATCTTCAATATTATAATTTTTTTCGAGATACAACTGTTTAATTTTCAATATGATTGGGTTCAAATGCTGATGTGTAAGTGAATTTTTGAATTCGCTATGAAATACAATAAAACTACTTTTTAATAATTGTTGAAAGTGATCTAGATTTTCTTGTAAACTTAACATGATTATACTGTAATAAATGAATTTTTTTAAACGATGGAGTTTGTACAGCAACCATCATATTTTCCAGTGCTTTCACTTTTACTAGCAAAAAACTTATGTTTGCATTAATGATGACTTTTGGTGAATCTGAAACTTCTTTGCTTAAATACTTGTAGCACATCACTAAATAATCTTCATATGGCAGGTATAAATTAAATACTTCATTCGCTGTTATATAATGATTATGATAATAATCTATCACTAAATAACTGGGAATTTTTAATCCGCTTCTTATACATTCACAGAAAAATCGAGATAATAATGATACGGAAAAATCTTCAGTCGACATTTGACATAAAGGTATAAATTCTTCAGACCTCTCCGTACCTAGTGCATAGAAGCTTATTGTTTGATCACTAATCGAGCCATCTGGTGCCATAAATGGCTTGCAAAATGATCCTATCAAAGAAAAAATGTACTTTGCATCATTGTTTAAATCCTTTGAAAAATCTATAACTTCTACTGTCCAGTGAAATACTGTCAGAGGAGAAGTATAAAACTCTCTTATTACTGGTGCATAAAATACATTTTTTCGTATTTTTAACAACAAGCCCTCTTCGTCTCTTTCATCTGGTTTCAAAGAATTTACCGTGATTGGTGACGTGATTGCAAGATTCTGTATAATATTCAATTCTATCAAAATTTCCTGTAGGTGCAGTGTAACATATCGTATAGATTACGCACATTGATTTTCTTCTCTAAATCTCTTTGCTCTATAGTATCACAAATAAGCTGACATACAGGATCACGTTCAATTTTTAATTTACCACCAGCGTCAAAAATTTCATGTCTTCTCATTTTTTCGATTCATTCTTCATGCGACACTACACATTTTTTTCCTCTTTTACCCATTATTAATAAATTATAGCATACACATGCACGCAAATATCAGATTCATATCCCAAAAATCGCAAGTCGTATACTGAGTTCAAGTTTACTGTACATAGTACGATACTGTTTGAGATCTACCATTGCTTGCAAATAAAAGTTTCTAGATATTCGATACAAGTCACCAGCTTGGGGTACAAGATCACGTGCAAAAATATAGTGATTTTATTCCAGTGAATGTAGACATGTTCCTACACGAATTTAAAGAAAGGTTCGTTCTATCGCTCGCGACAACGGCCTATACTTGTATACACTGGCATAGACCATAATTACGGGTACAAACTTTTTTATTTATATTAACGTTAATATACAGACTTATAAGAACAACTTCGTAGTATATAAGCAGTGATTTGTCAGGATTAAGATAAAAACAAAGTGAAACGAAACGTGCTGTCAGAAAAAAGGTGAAGTTGTCGCGAAAAATTGTTGCAGGAAGTTTTTATTTATTGCTATAAAAGTAGACATACGATTATACGAATAAACGTTATAGTAAATGTGAATTAATCGTATGTGTGCGTGTTGATAAAATAACGAAAAAGGTTTCGACAAAAGAAATCATGCCGCGTGAACCCGGAGTTCCGCCAGAATTCCTAGAAAAAAGATTAAAAGTTTGGAAAATTTTCTATCGAGATGGAACATTCAAAAGTAAAAATGATTCTGTGTGGGACGAAATTAAGGTGGCATTATATCTCAAAATGAGTGCATTCTCTTTATACTTATATGTCTATACAAACAGGCATGATTGTAAAACAAACTTAGAAAGCCATTTCCGCATACCGAGTAAAAAAAGAAAAGTAATTGAAAAGGATGCAGATCCTGATTTTTGCGTTGCTGATACTTGTAATCCTCATGGATGTGACTCACAAAATTTCGAAATCGCAATTCAAATCAATAAATTAATTGATTTAACAACTAGAAAAAAGCAGGCTGGTTGGGACCATGAATTAAAAGATGAAATAAAAAGGTCGCAAAATGTACCTTGCATCTATCGCATACCAAGTTGTTATTTGCCAAACATTCTTTTAAATTCAAAGGCTATTGCAACGACTGTGGGACAAGTGTTTCTGGTGAAAGTGATAGTATCAATGACAACAATTATGATTAATACTTAAAAATAAAGGTCAGTACTTTTTCAACACATGCAATTCCCCACTCAAAAAAAAGAAGACTAATTGGAACAAGACGAAAAGAAGTAGGAGAAATTCTAAAGTCCAAAACACCCACTGAATATAGAGAAGAAAAAATGGGTCAATTGGACACTGAATTTGAACCTTCTAACTTAAACAGCACATGTACAAAATAGTTGAGAAAATAGAAAAATAACTGTTTTTACCAGATTCAGAATCCAAAAATAGATATGCATATCAAATTTTATTGATATTGACGAAGTAGTTCCAGAAATATTACGGTATACACATACACATACACACACAAGAGAAGTAGGAGGGGGAGATTAGATTAGATTAGATTAGATTAATTGGTTTTATTTTACGTACAATGTGTTGTACGATCAATTATGTACAGCAGGAGTAGTAAGTTTACAGAAATAATAATAGTATCAGATGTCAGTTGTAGTAGAAGTGTAGTGTGATGATAAGGTGAGGATGAGTTAAGCGAGAGTGTGCGAGTGTGTGCGTGTGCGTGAGTGAGAGCATGATGTTTATGTGCTTTCGAGCTCGAGGAAGTGCTCTTTAGTTAGTTTCTTGAAACCTGAGATAGAAGCAGTGTTGCAGATGTGTGATGGTAGGTTGTTCCATAGGTATGAGGCGCTGATATGAAACGAGTTCCTCAGCGTCTTCGTCGCGAAGGTAGGAATATCCAGAGGTGTCACCTTCCCCCTAACAGGCCGGAGTGTCACGCGGAAGTCGAAGTATGCCAGTACATATGATGGTACAGCTATGTTAAACATCTTTCGTAAGAAACAAGCAGTGAAATATTTTCAGCGTCCTGCAGTGGTTAGCTACTGCAGCTCCCGCCTGTACTGTGCTCATCTCTCCTTATACACCATAGATGTACCGAATTCCTGTATTCACGAGCCTCTGTAGTTTTAAGTCTAGTTCCTGCGTCAGGTCACAGTATACAAGAGAGTAATAGTCAATAAGGGGAAACAGGAGCGCTTGCACTAAGTGCTTGCGCAACCTGAGATTGGTACTCTTTCTGAAAAAGTAAAGCCTGTACATTAGTGAGTGAGCACGCTTACACACTTGTGTAACGTGCTCCTTCCACGTAAGTTTAGAGTCGAGCACCAATTCCAGATTACGCACGGAGGATTCAAAGCTGACCTGGGCACCCCCAATGTTAATATAGGTGTTAGCTGTTGAGGGTAATGTTTATGTAGTAGGGAGAGCCCAGGACGATTGCTTTGGTTTTAGCAACATTAAGTTTGCTATTGCAAGATATGCATTCGTCGAGTGATGAAGTGGTGAGAAATGACCAGCCACATTCGCTAAGAAAGTCCCTTAGCTTCTCGGCGCTAATTCCTTTAAAGTTTCTGTAGGTGTATGTGTTAGGTACGAGCAAGTGGATAAGAAGAGCCTGATCGTCTCAATGTGGCCTGTGAGTGAGTTCGCATTGAAATGACAGACCCTTAGACCTTCAGACAGAGATACCTTAGAACCGGACGAAGACACGGCAGATGAGTTTGATGTTGGATGTGGTGGAATGAATTGTGTGTGTGGTAGCTTCATTGTAGAACAACGCTGACGGCAGGCGGAATCCGAGCTAAAAAATCATTTAGCTCAGCGTCGGTGTTGATGACGGTGGCGCGCTCGTTGTCATCATTGCAGCGAATGAATAATCTCCCGTCTCTGACGAAAGTACGGCAACCCTGTCTCTTCTTAGCCTCCAGCCTGGCCCTTGAACGCAGCTTATGGACGTCTAAAGGGAGCAGCTCATTGATGTTTATGAGCCCTTGATGTTCAGGGCTCAGGGCTCTTGCCTCCTCCAGTAGGGTTGCGTCCAACTCGCTGGTGTGTAGCTTGCGTTTGCGGGTCTTAGATACGACAATTGAGCGTGCGAGCGCGCTTGAGGAGAGGGTGACGGCTAATGGTGGTAGTCTGCCGTCACCCCTGGCGGAGTTGTTGGTTTCATCTAGCCTCCCCATGATCCTGACTGATGCTATGTCCCTTCTGAGGATCGTGGGGTCAAGCGCGCTCACGACTGAGAATGCAAGGAGGTGCAGCGAGGTTTCGCGGGTGTAGTGCAGGCCCGTGACAACAACCACACTGTTAGAGGTCTGCTCCTGTCGCCTCCTGACCTCTGCCAATTCACTGCGCAGACTGCAAAGCTCCGTAGCGCTGGGTACAGTGCTGCTGCTGTCCTGCTGCCTTGTCGGGCTCCTCGATGAGAGATCTTGAATTTGTGCCTGCAGCTCGGTGATGGTGGACTCAGCATTTTGTATGCGAGTCTTGAGTGCAGGCAGCTCATCGAGGGCCTTAAGATGCTTCTCCAGCGGGCCCAGACACTGCTCAATCTTGGAAATCCTCTCTGACACGATGTTCTGGGTCTTGAGGGATTCCGTTTGAGCGCTGCGGATGTCGTCCAAGGCCATGCGAATGTCCCTCAAGGCCACCTCAACGGACGGCGTAGGTGTCGTTGCGCCGGCCAAGCGGGTTGGTGAGGAATTCCGCGAAGTGTTGGCTGATGGTGGTGCTGACCTCATCTTCTTGCTCGCCGGTTGCTGCTGTTTGGGAGTACACTTGCCTGCTGCTGTTGTTGCAGTTGCTCCCGTCACAGTTGCTGTAGCAGAGGTGGATTTTGTCCTCACTTTGCTTCCCTTGCCGTTGCTCTCTGCACAATTGGGACAGGCTATTATCTGCCTGTCATTTACAACTATAGCCCTGACGTTGATAGCATTCTGGCACTTGACGTGGAAGTATAATTCACAATATTCACACCTTTTCGGGTCTTTATGCTGTATGGATTGTCTACAGCTACTGCATTGTTGAAAAGGCACTTCCACGTTCTTGTCGCCGTTTCCACTCATTTTTCGTTTTTCGTCGATAACTTATTAGCAGTCGGTAAAGCAGATATTCGTTGGAGGATGGTAAGTTATCGACGGAGTGAAAGAGTAGATGGTGTGACTCTTACGACTAGATGGCGTGTTAGTGGAGAGAACGTGAAAGTACCGACCTCGAGACAGTGTGAAGACGCCTTGAGGATTATCCCGCGATGCAGCAGATGTCGCCACGATGTTGATTGCGGAGAGAAAGAGACGCCGTGCAGGTGCGAAAACAAGCCAAGCGGAGCAGATTTGCAGGTTAGGAGTAGTGTAGAAAGTTTGCGGTCGAAAAGATGAGAAAGATAAATTGCACCCTTCGGCGATTTATATATCGACGTGAAGGTTGCAAAAAGGAGCGAGCAACTATCTACAACAGAAGAGGGCCCGAAGGCAAGAAGCAGCAGAAAAGTAGTTCAAAAGAATGACAGATCAGCAGAGCTGTTAACCGTACTCACCGGAGAGAGAGAGAGGGAGAGGGAGGAGGGAGGAGTAGCAACCTCGTTAAAATAACCAAGGCTCATCTGGCCCGGATGACAGAACCTTGTTAAAGGGCTCCTTCCTAGGATACAGGATAGGGAAAAAAACCCCGAATATAAATCAATCATGAACAGTGAGATAATTATAACAATGCCCCAAGCAGGTCAAGCTTTACAGCCCACTCCCGACGTTCGTTCCGATCGGGTGGGAGCCCCGGTGGCCGACGCAGGCTCCATGGTTGTTAGGAGGAGCCAATAAACTTAAACAAGACAGGAGGTTATAGAGGTGGGTCACTCGGCCCTTAAAGGAAGATTAGCCTCAAGTGACGCATCAGGATGTGATAGAGTCATAAACAGGGGAATGCACGATGTATGGTCTAAAATTCAGTCAGCGAGAAGCGTCGAGCAAGATCAAGTCTAGCTTTGGACTGATGATGTCAAATACTGATGATGATGCTCACGGACCTCACTGACCTCAGAAGAAAAACGAGAGGTAGAAACGCCAAGGAAGAGGAAGGAATGGTCTCCTACACAGAACAAGACCAATAAGAAAAAAATAAGAGGACAAGACGCCAAAGCATGGTCAGAGTGCGCCACTAGCGACGACTTCTAGCACTATTGTCCACCGCCCACAACAGGGACATTACCACCCTGGCAGAGGGTGGAAACAAGAAAGAAAAAGAAGAAAAAGGAAAAATAAGACGAAAAGATTAACAATGGTGTTGTAGATCAGAAAGGCACTAGAAAATCTAAGCCGCCAAGGGCAAGATCAACCTGACCAGAGGCTCTAATCATAATAGCTACCGACGGAAAGTCCTACGCTGATATCTTGCGAAAGATGAAAGCAGACCCAAAACTAAAGATGCTAGGGGAAAGCGTAAATAGGATACGCAAAATGGCGGTTGGTGACTTACTTTTGGAACTCCAACGCACATCGGAAGGGAAGGCAATGCAACTTCGACAAGCGGTGCAAGAAGTGCTAGAAAAGGGTGTCACCGTAAGAACCCTACAAGATGTAGAGGTCTTTGAAGTGAAGGATCTTGATGTTCTAACCACCAAGGAGGACATCGTGGAAGCGCTACGGAGGGAGTTTCAAGATAGCGGCTTAAATGCAGTGTAGGAAACGGCAGTAAAGTCTGTACGCAAGGCATATGGCGATACGCAGACGGCAGTCATTCAAATGCCAGCAAAAATGGCTCAGCAGATGATCGCAAAGCAGCAAATCAGGATAGGCTGGGTAGTATGCAGAATACGAGAGATAAAGCGGAATGCACGTCCACTTCGCTGCTATAAATGTCTAGGATTTGGACATATCGGCAACAACTGCACAGTAACACAGGATCGAAGTAACCAATGTTACAAGTGTGGAGTCGAAGGACATAATGCAAGAGATTGTAAAAACAAACGAAGCTGCGTTCTCTGCCAAGAAAGAGGAGCAACAGAAAAAAGTGGCAATGCTGCTAGTAACTACACATGCCCAGTATACCGAGCGGCAGTAGAGAAATTGAAGAAAGATGATGAAGATAGTGCACTTGAACTTGAATCACTGCGAGACAGCACAGGATTTACTTAACCAGTACGTTCATGAAATGGAGGTTGACGAAACCATTATATGCGAACCATACAGGGCTCTGGATGAGACATCGTGAGAAACAGACGACACTGGCAGAGCAGCGATCTGGGCATATGGAAACTTGGCATTCCAGGAAAAAATGTTGACCAGCGAGGAAAGATTTGTATGTGCAAAGATACACCCGGAATACACGTATACAGCTGCTATGCTTCGCCGCTGAGCGGCAGTTAGATTGACTCGTGCAGGATATTGCGGGAAGAAAGCCAGTAATTATCGCAGATGATTTTAACGCATGGGCCGTAGAGTGGGGCAGTCAAAGGACTAACTAAAGAGGACGAGTACTGCTAGAAGTATTTGCTCTCCTGTACTTGGTGTTAGTTAATCAGGGTAGCACTTATACCTTTAGAAGGGGAGACGCAGGATCTATTGTAGACCTGATCTTTGTTAGTAGTTGCCATATTGGCTCAATTGACAAGTGTATCGTGAGTGAACACTACACAAATAGTGATCACCAGGCCATAATAATGGAGGTAAGAAAATCAGAGCAGAGACCAAGTGCGAGTACAAGGACCAACAAAGTAGGTTGGAAAACGAAGGATTATGATAAGGAGATGTTCCTACTGGCACTGGAAGAATTGCAATTCTCGGGGACGGCAAACAGCAAGGCGAAACAGGTGATGGGTAATATTACACAAGCCTGTGACGCGGCCATGCGGAGAAGAATGGCCAATTGTAGACGACCACCAGTATATTGGTGGGACAAAGAGGTTGAGAGTGCGCGCAGCGAGTGTCACTGGACTAGAAGAAGAGAACAACGGGCAAGAAAGAAATACTATAAAACCGGAAGAGGCCAGGAAGCTTAAGAAGTCAATCCGCGAAAACAAGCGACGGTGCCTTAAAGAACTACAGGATGAGGTCGAACAGGACCCTTAGGGTCAACCTTACAAAATAGTAATGAAGAAGATTAAAGAAAGCTACGTACCCCCTCCAAAATACCTGGAACTATTACACCTGGTAGTGACCACAATGTTCCCCAGGCAACTAGAAGAGTCAAGTGTCATCGAAAGAGGTGCGAATCTAGAGGCTGTTCCACCGATCACGATAAAGGAATTGTTAGGCGCCTGCAGAAGGGTAGGAAACAACAAGGCCCCAGGGCCGGATGGCATTCCTAATATTGCATTGAAGCATGCCATACATGCTCATCCAGAGGTATTCGTAGACTTGTACAATGCATGTCTAGAAGAAGGAACATTCCTCACAAACTGGAAGAAACAGCGACTCGTGCTTTTGCCAAAAGGAAAGAAGCCACCCCAGGATTCCTCATCATACAGACCGCTCTGCATGTTGGATACCCCAGGTAAGATCCTAGAACGCATAATCTGCGTCAGAATGGATCATTTCATAAAAGGAAAAGGTAGATTGGCGGAACACCAATATGGCTTTAGGAAGAATCGTTCAACCCTGGACGCAGTTAGCCTAGTGATCGACACTGCGCAAACAGCGATAGAGGGGAAAAGATGGAAGGGAGGAAAAAAGAAGTACTGTGCCATAGTTACATTGGATGTTAAAAATGCATTCAATTCGGCTAAATGGAGTGAAATACACGAAGCACTCAAGAAACAGGATGTGCCCTTATATATAAGAAAAATGATGTCCGACTATTTGAAGGACAGAATCCTATTATATGACACGGAGGACGGTACCAAGACCTATAAAGTTACAGGAGACGTCCCCCAAGGGTCAGTGCTTGACCCACCGACGTGGAAAATCGTGTACGATGGGGTACTAAGCCTACAATTACCTGAAGGAGCAACAGTCGTGGGCTTTGCTGACGACATAGCAGTAGTGGTAGTAGCGAAATATAAAGAAAAGGTGACAGAAATAGCGGAAAAAGCGATCCGTATAATACACGAATGGCTAACGGAGACGGGTTTGGAACTAGCCAACCACAAAACGGAAGTTATTCTTATCTCTAGTAGGAAGAAGATGAAGGAAATTAAACTGATGGTAGATAGACATGAGATAGCTTCTCAACCAACCACCAAGTACTTAGGCATCACCATCAATCCAAGACTAGCTTTCAAACAACATCTGGAAATAGTCAGCGATAAAGCAGCAAAAGTCGGCGCTGCTCTATCACGATTGATGCCAAATGTTGGAGGCCCAATTCAGAAGCGAAGGTTACAATTAGCCAGTGTAACCACATCGATTATGCTATATGGAGCCCTAATATGAGCAGATACGATGCGGGTGAAATCGTATGCCCGAATGCTAACCACTGTGTTCAGACGAAGTGCACTAGGAGCGGCGTACGCTTACCGTACAGTATCGGACAATGCAGTGTGCATTATTGCTGGTATGCCGCCGATTGACATATTGGCGATGGAATGTGAGGAAGTATTCCAAACTAAAAGAGGAACAAGTGACAAAACTCAGAAGGAGATCTGGGATGTAGCAAGAAAGAAGACAATGGCCGAATGGCAAAGTAGATGGGATGTTAGTGACAAAGGGTGATGTGCCTTATACCAAAAATAGACGATTGGACTGGAAGAGAACATGGGAAGGTCAACTACTACCTCACACAGTTTTTAACCAGGCACGGATGCTTCGGGGCTTATCTGCACCAATTTAAATTAGACGACAGTCCGAACTGCCCAGCTTATTTGGACGCTAATGAAGATGCGGAGCATGTTCTCTGTGACTGTTTGCGATACTAAATGGAGCTAAAAGAACTCGTGTGTTATCTCCAGACTAGAGTAACACTTGAGTCAATGATGACAACTATGTTGACGTCGGAGGATGGTTGGAACGCAGTAAACAACTACGTAAGGACTAACCAGAAGGTTTGAAATAACGAAGAGAAAAAAAGGCAAAGACAAGGCAAAACAGCGGAATAACAATGTAGCTAGACAAAGGTCAATTAACCGTGTCGGGGTTGAGGCTGTCCAGAGGATAGCCGGATGATGCCGCACAAAGCAGATGACCGGACGATGCGGAAAGAAACAGACGCCCGGACGACGCAGGACGCAGAAAAAAGAAGACGTGATGACGACCACATCAATTAGAAGAGAGCGTAAAAGCCTTTCGTCTCACCCTCCCCCCCATCCCCCGCGAAGCACTACTCGACGGTCGTACCGCAATGAACAAGGGCACAGAAGATGGAGCTAGGTGTTCCTTTACCGAGGGTCGATAAATGCAAAAAGGGCGTTTCTTGGTACGGTTGGGTGTTTTTCATCTGGCCGTAAAAAGGATAGGTTTAGTCGGTGTAAATCCGACACACGGCTGACATTGCGGATGGGGCTGTTTCGACGACCCCATAAACAAAGTCACGCTATGGTCTTTCTAATCTTTCCACTAACACCTCTTCTCTGAGAGAGAAAAAAACACACACACGCACACACACTCCCGCGCGGGGATGCCAATACCCCGTAAGTGGCGCGTTCCCTAAGTGGCAAATAGGGGAAAGCTCATCGACGCGTCGAGGTCTCCTTAACCGGCCGAAGGGTAGAGCAGAAATAGAATATGCTCCGCGGACCAAACAGGCTAGGGGAAGAAACCCTGAAGATAAATCAAACATGGAAAGTGAGTTAATAACATTACTACCCCAAGCGGCTCAAGCCTCATTCCGATCGGGTGAAAGCCCTAATGGTCAACGCTGGCCCCATGGATTTAAGGGGGGGGGGCAAACTTACCTAGAAGTCGCAGAAGTTTATCACCTGACCACTGCTGCATGTAAAGATGCAGGTGATATGGAAATGGAGGTTGATGCAGACAGAGATAAGAGAGCTGCATGCATAACGCAAAGGAATGCGCACTTGGATCGCCTTGGCAGCAGAATCGATAAACTGATGGAGTATGTCAGGGGCAGACACAATGTGCACAAGCAAATTAAAGACCTTGCCCGAACCATAAGAGCGAGTTATAAGAATCTCTGCATCGTAGAAGATAACTTACTGCAAAGCCAGCGCCCGGAAACACAGGGAAGGGAAACCCAGACAATCCCAAGTCTTACAAGGAAAGGTACCCAACCCAAACTCACCGATTTTGATGATTTTCATATATGTTGTAGAACATAAAAAAATAAGAGACACGTATTTTTTTTTTATCGGCTAATTTTCACTTTTAAGGGGTAAAAACCTCCCCTAAAGTTAACCCCCAAAAAGCGTTTTTTTTAAATATCTCGGCTTAAAATTAATATTTTTCAATGAAACAAATTGGAATTTGTTATTTCTTACAAAAAGAGCAAGTATTTCATGGTGATTTGAAGAGTAAGGGTAGCATCCCCTATTTTTTAGGGGTTGAAAACATATATTTTTTGGCATAATTTTAGAATAAAAATGTTTAAACCGACTAAAAAAAATTGGAAAAAATGTTTAAACATCCTTAATAACAAAATATAGTTGACGTCTTTCGGTGTTTTCATAAATATTATCCCTAAGGGGGTAAACCACCCCTAACACAAAATAACTGTAAATATGTAATTCAATACATAATATTTCGTAGAAAGTTTGTATATAGAGGTTGCTGATTACAAATCTGTTATCAGATTTTGAAAATTCAAAATGGCGGATCCAATATGGCGGACGGAAATATCGAAAAAAAATTTTATATAATAAAAAAGTTTTAAACGACTAAAAAATTTGGAAAAAATTTGTAAACATCTATAATAAACAAATTAAGTTTTTCGGTTTTTTCATAGATACTTCCCCTTAGGGGGGTAAACCACCCCTAACACAAAATAACTATAAGTATACTTCAATCCATAATATTTTGTAGAAGGTTTGTATATAATGGTTTTCGAGATCGCTCTTTGCAAATCTGATATCAGATTTTGAAAATTCAAAATGGCGGAACCAATGTGGTGGACGAAAATGTCGAAAAAAAATTTTAACTTTCATAAAAACTTGTTATAAATGTGTGATCTTTGTAGCCTGTACATGTGAACTAAAGAGCCTTAATCCCTAAACCCCTAAAGAACAAATAGGCTAAATGGTTGTGCTTTTTAACCAAACTACCTCAAATTCCTAAATTTGTAAACAAGAAAATTCTGTGTGTGAAGCAGTTTTATAAATTCCGCAGAAATTGTTATCAGAATGTTATTGAAATTCCTTTATTGTAAATTCAACTTATAATGTATTTTTGTTTATAATATTAGAGTATAATAATAATCTACAATCTTTTATCTTGCCATAGTGCATTTTTTGTATTGAGCATAAAATATATTATTTTACGATGTTTTTACAATAATGGTAGTCCTCATAAAAGTGTTTAAAGTACAATGCTTTTTTGCACCAACCACATCGTACAATTGCAATGTTTGTGCACCCTTCTATTTCACAATGTGTTGCACAAGACTTTCCAAAACTGAAATCTATAGGATTATCAAATTTATCTGGTTTTTCATTGACGTAACCACTTTTATACCAGGAATATTTAAACAAATCTATATATCTCGGTGAAGACAGTTGGTTGTGAACCAATGATTGAAGTTTAATTATATTATTTCTCACATGTAAATTCATATCATGATCCATTAACATTACATTATCAGAAAATGTTCGGACAAAGTTTTTCCAAATACGGAATCCATAGACATCAAGTGGTTGTATTTTTCCTGTGGTTCCAGTTGGAATTTTTTTTATGTTAATAATTTTATTTTGTGGCATTGTTTCTTCTATAACTTTGTCACAATGACCACTCCAAGAATCAAGTAATAGTATTGAGTGATGGCCTACATAGGGATAAAATATTTTTTCCAACCAGATTTTGAAGTGATCTGCAATTAAACGACTTACTAATTAACTGATCAACGATATTACAATGTAAAACAGACAGATACGCTTTAGTTGCGTTATTGTCCTTGACTCAAAATTTTATAAGTATAAAAAATTCTAAAATTTTTATCTAAAGTTTTATCTACTGAAGGCATAAGTTGCTCTTGAGTAGAGACTAGGCGCTTAAGTTGCGCTTCGGCTAGTGACGATGACGTCTGGCCATAGGCCGCGCATGGCCTCACGAAGGCTTCGGAGAAAGCGGAAATCGAGCCGCCAAAAAAACTGCCACATTCATACATCCAAATTTACATTCACACGCGCCGCGTCGTCGCTGCGTCACTTTTCCCAATCACATACAAGCTCGCCGCTTCTGCTAATCAAATACACTGCGGAGCTTGTACGGGGTGTTATAGGATCGTGCTCTTACACGCTGGATGATTTTAAGATCTGCTTGTGGCAGGTACTGATCATTCTATTTTTCTGTAGAAAATAATAGATTAGTGTTACTAGCCAAGGGACGGATTATGCACGCTCCCACACGAACGCTGTAACACTGCCGCTTCGCCAGATAAACCGACACGCACGCTACACAAAGTGATGTTTGACAAAATACTCTACGTGAATCGACTCCAGAGCTTATAAAGCCTCGGTGTCGATACACGCAATTTTCGTGATTTTAGCTACACGACAACTCACGACCAATCAGCATCTGACACTACGAGATTACACGTATGTTGGTGTTGCAATCAACCGCGCGCGGCTAGTACTGACTCGCAGGTTACCGTTCGATTTTTGGTGCTGGCTTGTAATAAGTCACGATCAGATGCGCTCGCTGGCTGTATGCGCTTACTACATGCACAAACGGTTGCAGGCTTGCAGGCTTGATGTATAATGTGTTATAAACGTTGGACATCACAGTCGTAAGCAACTTCTAAACGCAACTTTACAACGTAACAAACATTTTTTTGAGTCCTTCAACATTTTTCTGAACCCTTTAACAATAAACAAAGGACCAATTCTTGAAATTAGTCGTTAATGCACATAATTTAATACAAGATTTGGCGTGATAGCAAGATTATTACCAATTTGGCCTAAATTTTTTATGCAGTTTCTTGTTTGATTTTTTGTTGAAGCAGTTTCATTCCATTCTGTAACCTCTTTTTTTCTTCAGCTAACTGCTTTTTTTTACTGTAATTCTTTCTTCTTCGCTAATTTCTCTTCTTTTATTTTTTTTTTCTTTATGCAAGTTTACCTTATTCTCTTGTGGTGACAGAACAACAACACCTATTACAAAGTTTCCTCTAGAAGGAAGTAAAAGAATTCTCTTCTCACTTCCTCTTCTGTAATCTGTACATCTTCTTCAGCTTCTTTGGTTTCCCTCTTCTTCGAGGCCCCGGAAAACCTCGCTGGTCCAGATGCTGGCTGGCTTCCCGCGGGTAGGTTCATTCTCACTTTCTCTTACTCTCCTCTTCATGGATGACGGCGAATTTGTGGCTGGGCCTGTGCAGTTCTCCTATCGCGTAGTCCTTTCTCTCCGCTCGTCCTTGGCGCACTTCGCTAGATCATGGCGGTCCACCTGCCAGGTAGTCTGCTGCTTTCTCCTCAGCGTCGAGATGGTGCTGAGTGGCATATTAAAGGAAGGCGGTGTCTCCTCGAGGCAGCTATATCACTTTTGCTCTCACCAAAAATTGCACTTGGTTACCTCTTTGGATCGTCGACTAGTGTTGACGAGCGCTTACAAGACGCACCGCGAGAGCCAATCAGAGCGGCCGTTCTAGCTTCCATTGACGTCATTCATCCCAAGTCTTCGCGGAACGTCAATGCTGGCTCGCCTGGCCGGGGAATTTCGAGAACGTCTGCGCTTGCCTCCGACAACTATCTCACAGGGTAAAAATATATAAGACAAGAAAAGATCAACACGAATATAGAAATATTAGTTGAGCAGTTAGTGCTACAAAATTAAAGAAAGTGTATGTGTGTTTTTTTTTTCATGGGGAAAGAGGTATGAGGGCAAATATTAAAAATACCCACCGTGTGTCAGATTCTTATCGACTAAAACCACTGTGCCATTGATCAACGTAGTCTACTATAAAGCAATGCTTCTCGTCTCGGGGAGGCATACGGCTTCTGCCCGCTTCTGTAGATGTGGTCATCATCATCTCCATGCTCTCAATGTTGATACACCTAAGACTTTGCTTGCTGTTTCTATTATTTTAGGCTCTTCTTTACTTTTTCTTTACCGTGTCTAGGATACTCCTGAATACATTGCAGCTGTCGGACCAAGCTACATACTTTCATGCAAGTAGATATCCTAAACCCAAACATCGCCATAGTACTGGGGCTCGTCAGAGCGTTAGTGATGTCATCCTCGAAAAGAAGGAGGGCCTAGACATGCGTTTACTGCATCCACTCAATATATCAGGCGAGGAGAGCAGGGCGGGGGGTGGGGGAGCGCTCAGTGGTGCGAAACGGGATTTCTCATTTCAAAAATCTTGATACAAATGAATTTTTGAAATAAAAGGGTTGTTCAGCGGTAAATTTGTAGGATTTTGTCTGTAGAATATGAATCCAAGTCTCTAGAGAGGATTTACCAAAGGAAAAGAAAGTTTAACTGTTCAAAAATATGCACAAATATACAGTTCCCAAATTTGCAGAAAAATGTAGAACATTACAGTAATGAATTAATATTTAACAAAAATCATTCAATCTTGCGTAATCTACACTATATTAAAACACTAAAATGAGCAATTATGTAAAAATTCACCGGAACTAGTGAATCATTCCGGGATGATAATTATTTTATGATAGCGTTACGAGTGAAGAGTGCAATGAAAAGTGACGGACCCCGGGCTTGAACCGAGATCCTCTGGCTTGAGTTCTGTCGTCGCGCCACGGCCGCCACCGCATTACACTTTTCTACTCGCACTCTTATAGTAATTAGTCACTTGTGACGTGACTACGTATCTACACGTGACACGTCCAGGGCCCAGACGGATCGACGCCCCCCTCGATGCAACGCGCGCAGCACTGCAGAATTTGTTCTATTATCGGCACGTGTCGCCCGGATCTTCGTTAAACTTCATTCTTTACAGGACTATACTATATCTTTCTTATTTACAAGTTCAACAATTTTCTTCTTTACAGGTTCGATAATTTTCTTCTTTACAGGTTCAACAGCGGGTTCTTCATTGGATTCTTCTAATACAGGTAAGTCTCCATCGATTGTTTCCTTTTCAGGTTCAACATCATTCTGCGGTATCGTGCTTTCATCTAAGTTCTCCGACTCTACAGGTAAGTACACGGATTTGGACTTCTGGGCTATGCCATGTGGCTCTTCAAAAAACTGAACATTGCAAGAAGCCGACAAGTCTGGCTGGCTTCCTGATCAAACTTCTTCAGGCCTACGTCCATTCAAGCATCTTCTGGGGCTTCTCTTAGAAATATAACAAGCTGTAGAGATAGCTGCCCAAAACATTTTTGGTAGCTTGGCCTCTGCCAACATGCACCTTGTTTTTTCTAATAGGGTTCTGTTGACCCTTTCTGTTTTCCCATTTTGCTGAGGAGCATACGGTATGGAGGTCTCGTGTTTAACACCGAGCTGCTCCACAGATGCTTTCAGTCTCTTGTTGACATATTCTCGACCGTTGTCGCTTCTAAATACCTTGACATTCTTCTGGGTTTGATTGTTGACTAGTTTTATAAAGTTTTCTACTACTGCTGGAACCTCATCTTTAGTTTTTAAAAAGTAAACAAACGTTATTCTCGAATGATCATCTAGGAATGTAATAAAAAACTTGGCCTTGCCCATTGACAGGTCGTCGACTTGACAGACATCACTATGCACTAGGCACTTTTATGGTTTTGGTAAAAAGGCTTTTGCACGAGCTTTCCTGTGACACAAATTTCACACTTGCCAAGCTGGCTCTTATCAAAGTCAATACCTGTGGCCACCTGGCGAAGCTGATTTAAATATTGCTGATTTAAATGCATCATTCTTCTGTGCCACAGATCTATGCTACACTTTTCAGTGACCTTGAGAGCTGTTACTGACTTGGTTGCTTCCTGGTGTGAATTTGGCCTAAGGTTTATCTTGTAGATTTTGTTGTTTGTTAGGCCTCGGAGCACAAACTCGTTGTTCTTGCCTACCACCTCACACTTAGTATCTTCAAATAAAACTCTGAATTCTTTCTTGACTAGGGCACTGACTGATATCAGATTTGATGTTATGTCAGGTACGCAAAGCACATTCTCAAGATGCACTGTGGAGTATTTGTTGTCATCATAATACTGTAAGACCAATTCAGCTTCTGCTTTTACTTGCACCTTAGCTTTGTTAGCTGCTGTGACTGTGACAATCTTTGGTTTTCGCACGTTAGACATATGCGCGTCACTGCAACACATGTGAATTGATGCGCCGGAGTATAAAATTTCATTCTGATTTACTTGCATTACTCACTAGATTCACTATAAACAACGTCTCCACAGGTATCGTTGTTGGGCTTCAGCATCGGCAAGAACGGTGTCGACGACGGCTGAGTGAGTATCATGCATACTTATCATGCGCACGCACAGTGTGTTCACATTCGCTCTCGTCAGCTGATGTAGCTACTGTGCAAGCTTTTTCGGATTTGCGATTCTGGACTGTACATCTATTTGCCAAGTGACCATACTGATTGCAGTTATAACACCTTGTGTTTCGGAGTCTACGCTGCTTTTGCTTGGATGGGTGGCACCCTCTGTTGTTCGAATTTTGGGACTGGGAACTTGAGTGTTGCGACTGGTGCGTGTAGAGTCCGCGCGTTTCGGAGTCGCTTTCACGGACGCCATATTGGTTTTCTTCTTATAATTTATTTTTGACTAAATCGGCCGTTATTTCAGCTCCAGAACTTCCAAGCGCCATTATCATAGGCTGATATGATGACGGTAAACCGGACAGCAAAAGCGCACCCACTAAATCTTCTGGCAATTTTGTGACAATTGCGCTGAGATTTTTGGTAGCTGAAATGATATTTGATACTTACTCTTCCATAGATCTGCAATTTTCTAGTCTAGTCGTGGTAACTGCTTGCAGAAGCGATACTTTTCTGGTCAGTCCCTTATCATCATAGGTTTTTGCTAACTCATTCCAGACCTCCTGCAGTGATGTCGTATTTTCGATGTACGCGTATACTTTGGGTTCCACTGCAAGAATTATGCGCCCACGCGTTTTCTGCATCTTCTTCGGATCTGTAGACAGGGTGCCGTCTGTGGGAGCTTCTATGGTGTCCCATAGATCTTCAACTTCCAAGTAAGCCCTCATGGCTACTGCCCACTGTCTATAATTTTTGCGGTCAACTAATTTGTCGATGAGTTGGTACTGACCGTTTGAACTGCGACTCGCCATTTCAAATTCTGCACTCTGACTGTAGTGTTACGTAATTTGCTATGTTTATAGCCGGTACTGTTCGACCTCAGTTTCGCACATATCACGGCAAAGAAAACTTATTCAGAGTTCTTTGAATGGGGCTGGGCCCATAACCTGACGCTTTAGGTATAGAAGCAGGTGTGCGAAACTAGGTAAAATAAACTCACTTACAATGTCTTAACAAATATATCGTCACTAATGAATTGCTGATCGATTACACTAAGAGTGTTTGGCGAACATCCGAACGATTCGGCGGTTATCCGGAATGAGAAAGAGTAAGTATTGAACGCATTCTATCATACCTATGAATAATAGACGTGCTATAACTACTCTAATCAATAGAGAATCTAAGCGGCAATTCAAAAGCTCGAATATACAATTATATTAGTTGTTTCTACAAAATTACATAAAACGATTATTTATATTAATATTAATTGTAAATTTGCACTCTGCATTTCACAGGGTGGAGACTGTCGTTAATTATTAAATGTAACATTTTTAAAAATAACGCCCGCTTTACAAATTATTTAAAAATGTGTCATCAGATTTAATATATATAAATTATGATAGTGTTAATATATCGCTACAAAATAAACTTAACAATTACTTATCTAATATTTATACAATTTATTATTAAGTATATATAACATTTGGATTTTGAATATAGTTTCTGTGGTCAATATTTTACATTTCTAATTTCAATATGTAATTTAAATTTTATTAATGCACTATTAGTGGAGATAATTTAGCCGATCAATAAAAAAGTAATATTTTAACAATTTATAATTAATGGCGATTACTCAGCCAATCAATATATAATTTATATTTTATTAATGTACTATAAATGGAGATAATAATTAACTAATACATAAGTTAGATTTCAGTAATGTAATAATAGTGGAGAGTTCTCAGCAAATCAATACATAATTTATACTTTAGTATTGTTGTATTAGTAGCATTTACTCAATCAATCAAAAGATACTTTATATTTTAGTAATGTTTTATAATTAATATAATTAATTTCTGAATATTTCAGAATAGACTATGTTTTTTGTGTAAATTTTCATTTCGTCGGTTAATTTTCGTCTTTTACATTCGTTATTTGTAATATTTCTATTATTTTTGTATGCAGATTCAACATTTAAAAATGTTTAATTTCTCTATTGGTCTTGTTCTTGATAATGCAACATTTAACTGACCGTGACTAAATACTGGAGTGAATAAATATAAACCGACTTTGTCAAACGATTGGCCTTGAGATTTATTTACTGTCATAGCAAGGCTTAGTCTTATTGGAAATTGCCTTCTAACTATAACAAATGGTATTTCATCTAATGATGGAGCTAAATCAATACGAGGCAATAATACTTGTTTACCGGAATATTTTCCAGTAATAATTTCTGCTGTAAGAACATATTGTTTTATATCTTTGATTATCAATCTTGTACCATTATAAAGACCACCGTCAATGTCTAAATTTCCTAAGCAACTAATTATAGCACCTTTTTTTAATATTAATTTATGTGGTGGCAATCCATTAAGTGTTAATTTATTCAAAAATTCTGTAGGTATCGTGTTTGTCAATTTGTCATCTGCGTCACTTTGGATTCGATCATCACTATAGTATATATAGTGGTCTCCATTTATTTTTTCAACTATACTTTCATTTAGTTTCAGTACGATAGAATTTAACGGTGACAATATCACTTTATTTTTTTATGTCGAATCATTAGGATCAATTTTATTTCAAAAAATTTCTGTTATTAAATCAATTTCACAAATAAATTATTTTAGTATTTCTCTTATATTATTTTGTAATTCATATTTAGTCATATTTTTGTTTTTACCTATGGCAAGTAACCAATTTTTAAATTATGTTACACATGTTTCAAGGATTTTTGTTCTGATTCTATGCCGTACTAAAGGCAGGGTTTGTCTAAAGTCACCAGATGTTACAATAACTTTCCCTGCAAAAGGAAGGTCATTTTTACATATATCACGAAAACATTTATCAATTGCTTAAAAAGCATGTTTTGAAACCATTGATATTTTATCCCAAATTATAATTTTCACATTTTTAATATGTTCACCATATTTTGAATAAGGACAAATATTACACGTTGTTTGTTTAATTTAATGGTAATTTGAAAATACTATGGTTAGTTTTTTCATTAATTAATAAATTAGCAGTAATACTAGTCAAGATCATTGTAATGAACGGAACATTCACTGAAATTAAATATTTAATCATCACGTTATGTAAATAACTTTTACCACTTCCACCGAGACCATCGATAAAATAATATTTATTTCCTATACTGTGTAATGGGGTTCGATTTCTGGGGAAGACTCGACTATACTCGACCGGATTACAATCCCTCGATGCGACGGAGAACTTACTCAACGTCCATAATTTACCCGCGTTGCAACGCAGCTCGCTGCGTGAGCTGCTTCGCGAACCTCGTGTTCGCACGTGTGCTATATCTCTCCGCATTCTCCTGTGCGGAGCCGGCTTCTCAGTTTTGTGTTGCAACCGCTTGTTGCAACGCCCGCGGAGGTGGCGGTATTCGCGATGAGGACTTAGGGAACGGGAGAGAACAACTCGGGCAAATGAAGCTAGTCCCGATTGAAACAAAAGAACAAAATCATGTATTGTGCGGCTAATATTGTTTCTATACAAATAAGCGCTAAGCCACATCAATGTCGCCTCGACGTGGAGAGTATCTCGCGAAGATTACGCGCGCGAACGAGAAGGCCATTACTTGGTGCCGCTGCACCAAGTCGCAAAGCTGTAGCCGCTACTACTGCTGACGCGATACAGAAAAAGGGCTTAGCCCTATTTACTCGCAGTCGCCGTTCTCGGTAGGCGCACACCACACACTCACACACACTCTGCGCCGGTGGGGTTGCTGGCTCACTCGCTGGAGCTGACGTCCTCTTGTCCGGCCGCTGATCGACAGGCCGGATCGACCTTGCTTCTCGTAGCAGGAGTTGGCTTGGACGTCTTCTTCTCGCGATCACACACACACACACACACACACACACACTCTCACTCTTTCGCACGCTATCGGTCGGCGCTAGATTTAGTCAGTCTCACACACGAGAGCTGACGCGTTCGCACCTATGGCCGGAAGCTATCTGTCTGTCCCACGGACCGAATCTAGCCTCGCGCTTGCACAACGTCGCGTTTCAACGATGCGCGAATCTACCCGATTCCGCACCTCGTTATAACTGTTAATTGTAGCATTAGTGATTAGATCATTAATTTTTTTTTGATCGGTGGACAAAGAATTAATTAATGTTTCTATATTTTCACCATCTTTACATACTTGCAATTCGTTATTATATTCTTCATCATCGTAATTATTTTCAACACTAGATATATGGAAATCATTTAATCTCCACCCATTAAATTATAAAATACTTTCTATGTTTTTCAAAGCTTTTTGTTCTGCTTGAATTTTTGGCAATTTCAGTTGCATAAAGTAACATTTATATTTATCGTATAATTCTAACGAATTAATACGTCTTTGAAATACAAGAATGAATGCAAATAATTCACACATGGATTTTGGAAACTTGAATACTGCAGCTTCTGCCAAACATTTATTCCATTCTTCATCAGTACTAATAATACCTCTTGATATACAAGCATTTTCATATTTATCATAAATAATTCCATCTACAGTACGTATATCTGAAATTGATTTTGCACCACGAACATGTAATAATAAAAGTCGTAGGAAAAAGGCTTCACGCTTATTAAGTTAATTTTTGTAAGAGATAAAAAATGGCCAAAATTTACATCTTTGGCTCCCTAACATTTTGGTAAAAAGTAATCTAATAATCTGAAAAAAATTCAGTTGCATTGTACACTGTTTCTGAAACATATTTACCGTGGTTCGAGAAGAAAAAATTTTTTGATCTTCGATTTGACAGAGAACCACCCATTATATACTCGGTGTCGACCACGCATAAAATTTCAACCTCGTGCTCCTCACAGCTTACGAAGTGAATAAATAATTTTTTTTGTGTGCCGTAAAATTCGTGTTATAGTGCCGGGTAAATTAAAACTCACAGTGTTGCCGAAATTTGCTGACCACGTAGAGTCAGACTAAATAGCCGAAAAACTGGGGTTCACAAAAGTGAAATCATGGTGTACCCTAATGTTCCTTTTTCGACTTTAGCGTGACAATGCACGAGTTTTTGACCTCTCTTACAGTCAGTCGAGTGCGTAGAATTATCCCAGTACGTAGCCGTGAAAATTTTGTCAGAAAATCGCTGACCACGTGGAGTTAGCCACAGTAGCCGAAAAACTGGGGTTCTCAAAAGTGATTTCATGGTTTACCCTAGTACTCCTTTTTTTGACTCTAGTGTGGCAATACACGGGTTTATTAATTTTCTTACAGCCAGGTAAGAGTGTAGAATTTTCCCGAATATAATACGAAATCAAAGAAAAGTTTTTTTGTTCCCTTTTTTTGCAAAATTTGAAGCCATAGTAGTTGAGAAAAAAATTAACGTTTTGCGAATTTGTTCAAAAATTTTTCGCATGTCATTTTAGACCTCATAAAGTGTTTGAAACGAGGAGATTAAAAATTTTTTTTTTATTCGTCGTGATAATTTGCAGCCGTGTAATAAGCCGTCGGCCACGATCACGTGGCGAATTGAGGTTCACAGAAGTGAACACATAGTTTGTCCTGATTCGCGTATTACAGCCGTAATTTCACGAACGATAATGGAAGTTTAGTTGTTATGGAATTTTAAAAATATTCAGCAGTAGTTGAAAGTGTTGAGAGTTGAAAAATAATTTTTTTTCGATGGCTTATGTATTGAGAAAGTTAAAGTCGATAAAAATAGTAAAGAAACATTTTTCTTTTTGCTCACAGTCGCTTGATAATTTGCATAGTACAATCATTTTAGCCGAACAATTTTTTTTTGAGAATTTAACGCCGGGAAAAATATTGTGATAGCAAGTTTGACTTGATTGGAAAATTTCAAACTAAGATTCAATTATAGCTATCCTGCCGACTATTCTTATAACCTCGAACGCGTTAATAAAAAATGTTTGTCGTAGCTTGATTGTGAGTCAAATCAAGCAATAGCAATAAAAGAAAATTAATTTACACCCTTTACTACCTAATTGTACCTGATGCAATATATATCGATTATGCATTGATGATTATAAGTATTAATCGAAATAATATTTTGATAGCTATAATAATAATATATATAATTTCTTTATAATTTATAAACATATATATTGATGTCTTTTCCCATATTGTTGTTCGAAAATTAGACTGTTACGCGGAGAGAGAGCTAGAAGTTTCGAGAAGCGAGCCGTTGTCGCGTATTCGAAAGTATTAGCCTGTTCACACGGCATCGATTAGGGGGTTGCCATGGCAACGCGCGATCGCTCTCTCTCTCTCTCTCTCTCTCTCTCTCTCTCTCTCCACCTGTTGCGCGTAGGTTTTTCGACATTTTCAGCTCTCGCAAAAACGCAACTAGCACGTCGTCTGGTAAAGGCAATCGCAATGCCTTTGTAAAATGTAGCCTATGTGAGGGTCCTCATCAGCTTCAAGCGTGTTCAAGGTTCACTGGTATGTCGGCTTCCGCTCGTTTTGAACATTGTAAAAAGGAGAGATTGTGTCTCAATTGTTTGAAATCTAGACATTTTTTGGCTGATTACACCTCTCAGAAACGTTACGCCATTTGTAAGGGCAGACACCACACGAAGATTCACTCGGATCGACGACAAGGAGGAGAGGCTGCGGATTCTTCAAATTCGACAGGTCAGAAGGGTTCTTCTGGCGCGTCTGGCAGGTCAAGTATGCTGGAGGTATCAGCAAGTACAACAGTGGTGGGTAGGAGCCGGTGGATGGCCACAGCCAAGGTCTTACTTCAATCCGTAGATGGTAATTCGATGTACGCTAGATGCTTGATTGATCCGTGTGTAGAGGTCTCTTTTGTTACTCACAGAGTTGTGCAATGTTTGTCCGCAAAAATTAAGCCTGTTTCTGTGTCTGTGGTTGGTGTCGGTGCAGGTCCTTCAGCGATGTCAATGGGTGAAGTATTTCTTCAATTAAAATCCAAGTTGAACTCAGACTTGTTTGAAGTTTTCGGCATTGGTATTGAAGAGGTAACGGGATTTTTGCCGCGAGAGGAGGTCAAAGTGTCCAATTGGGATCACATCAGGGGCTTGCAGCTTGCTGATCCAGATTTTGCTCGCTCAAAGCGCATAGATTGCGTGCTCAGCGCAGAGGTGTACGCTGCTATCATTCGGCCAGGGCTCACAGTTGATGCAGCTGATACTCCTGTTGCTCAGGAGACCGTTTTTGGGTGGATTTTGACGGGTAGAGCGTCTTCTAGTGCTGAGTCTGATGGAGCTCAGACTGCTCAGGCCTGTCATGTGGAAGTGGAGCCTTCGGTTTCGTCATTGTTAGAGAGGTTTTGGGAGATGGAGGAGGTTTCCACTTCAAAAGTTTTGTCCGAGGAGGATCAGTATTGCGAAGATTATTTCGCGGATACTGTCTACCGAGATTCTAAGGGCAGATTTGTAGTTCGCTTGCCATTCTCTGAGAAGTTGTCAGAGGTTTCTTTTCCACACACGAGGCAGATTGCTGTGGCATGTTTGCTCCGCTCAGAGAAGCGTCGAGCGCAGGATTCTAGGGTGGATGGTGCCTATAAGAAATTCATAGAGGAATATCTGACTTTAGGTCATATGGAGCCTGTAAATAGTTCGCATCAAAAGGATAATACGTTCTATTTTACTCATCACCCAGTTTACTCGGCTGAGGTGGGGCCGGAAGGCAAATTTCGTGTCGTTTTTAATGGCTCTTTTGGAAAAATATCGCTGAACGACGTTCTCTTGACTGGTCGCAAATTACAGTCGGATGTCACGATTATTATATCGATGTGGAGATTTTCGAAGATTGTATTTACGGCTGATATCGCCAAGGAGTTTAGGCAGATCCTCATTCACCCAGATGACGTTGATTGATATCTATCGAAGATTATAGGTTGTTGACTGTTACGTATGGTACGCGCTCCGCTCCATACCTCTCAATTCGAACTCTTCTTAAGTTGGCGAGTGAGGGAAGTTCAGAGTTTCCTTTGGCAGCGCAGGCGCTCAGACACAACATGTATGTAGATGATGCGTTTGTAGGCGCTGGCAATGAGTCTGAGGCCATTGAGATTCGAAATCAGCTGATCAAGCTTCTGTCGTCAGCAGGTATGGAGTTGGGTAAATGGGCGTCAAACAGTTTGGCTATCGTGGAGGATATCCAGGCGGAAAAGCAGAAAGAGTTCGCTGTCGAATGGGATGAGGCAGTTTCTGCTTTGGGCCTAAAATGGATACCATCGAGCGATTCGTTTCATTTTGAGGTTAAGATTCCAGTTTATCCAAAGGTTGTGTCTAAGAGAGCGATTCTGTCGGAGATTTCGAGGTTGTTTGATCCACTTGGTTGGTTGTCACCTGCATTAGTCAGGGCCAAACTCATGCTCCAGGATTTGTGGATTAATGGTGTCGACTGGGACTCTCTTCTCACAGGAGAACAAATTGGCTCAGTTGCGCATTTCTCGTTGGTTTGGCGCTTCATCGCAAATTTCGTGGGAGTTGCATGGATTTTCTGACGCATCGCAGAGAGTTTTCGTTGCTGCAACGTATATGGTGATTCCAGGACAAAGATCGGCGTTGATTATGTCCAAGACGAAAGTTGCTTCTATTAAAATTGAAAGTCTGCCTAGATTGGAGTTATGTGGCTCGGTGCTGTTGGTTAGATTGTTGAAGCACCTATTAGATGGAATTTTATTGAAGCCTGTTTCAGTGCATTGCTGAACTGATTCCAAGGTAGTTTTAGATTTGTTGAAGGGCCACCCGTTGAGATGGCAGACATTCGTGGCTAACAGAGTCAGTGAGGTGATCACTACTCTGCCTGGGGTGCAGTAGCGTTATGTTAAGTCGGAAGACAATCCAGCCGATTGCGCGACTCGAGGTTTTTCGTCGGAGCAGATTCAGCAGTCTTCCCTGTGGTGTGAAGGACCCGAATGGATCAGGAATGATTGGAGGAAGGTAACTGACAGATGGCAGGTAGATGTTTCCTTAGATGTAGTGAATGCACAGGTTGCTTTTGAGAAGAAGGTCTCTGAAAATCGGGAATCGCAGGCGCTGGCTTACTTGGAGAAGTTTTCGAGTTTCCCGAAGATGTTGCGAATTTTGGCTTGTGTTTACAGATGGCGTTCGAATGCAAGCAAACCTAGAGGAAATCGCTGCACTGGACATTTTACTGCTGAGGAGATAGAGGCTGCTCGAGTCGGTCTGATTCGTTATGTGCAAAGTTAGCACTACGAGGAGGAATTGCGGTGTCTCAGAAGTAAACCACGATTGTCATCTCGCAGTCACTTGCTGCGACTGGCACCATTTATTTGTCCACAGGGTTTGCTCCGAGTTGGAGGCCGATTGCAGCATTCGTTCTTGCAGTACGATGAGAAGCACTCGATTATACTGCCAGCATCCAGTATTATAGTCAAGAGGTTGATTGAGGAGGTACATCGTCAGACTCTTCATGGAGGTATCCAGCTGATGCTCAGTTCCCTCAACAGGACGTATTGGATTTCTCGTGGGTTAAGAGTTGTACAAGGAGTTTATCGGCGCTGCCATAGATGTATTCGCTACGCTACTCAGAGTGTACAGCAGCAAATGGCACCGCTTCCATCATATCGTGTTAGTCCCCAGCGAGTTTTCGTATATACCGGTCTGGACTATGTGGGACCGTTTCCGATATTGTTCTCCAAGGGCATAGGTTCCAAGTCTACAAAGGGATACATCGCGATCTTTGTGTGTATGGTTATTCGGGCCGTTCACATTGAAGTGGTGTCTGATTTGTCCACAGCTGCGTTTCTAGCAGCGTTTCGCAGATTTACCGCACGGCGTGGACTTTGTAGGATGGTTTTCAGCGACAACGGCACCAACTTCAAGGGCGCAGCCACAAAATTTGACAATTTATTCCAACGGGCTTCATCAGTCTCGCAGGAGGTGGCTGCTGCATTGGCGATGGACGGTATAGTATGGTCTTTTATACCTCCTAGAGCCCCTCATTTCGGAGGATTATGGGAGTCGGCAGTGAGAAGTTTTAAGCATAACTTCAAACGTGTCATTGGGGACACGTCATTAACTTTCACACATCAAAACTTTGGCCTTGTAATTTATTTATCTTTATGGCAAACGCTAATATGATTGGGAATTGTTTTCTAAAAAGAGTAAATGGAAACGAAGGTGAATTTTCGGTGTTTAGTGTTATTCTCGGTATAAAAACTTTCTGTCCAATGTTTTCGCCTGTAATTATTTCTGCGTCAATGTTATACTCATATAATTTGGTAATCTTTAAACGAGTGCCATTACATAAACCATCTGTAATACTTAAATTTCTAATTAACATCACTATTGCATTTACTTTCAAATTAAGTTGATGTGGTGGAAGACCTTCTCTGATATTATTCAATATTTCAACTGGATAATTTAAACGAATATTTTCCTCTGTTTGATCTACTCCTTTATGTGTTGCATAATCTACACTATAATAATTTTATAACTTTCTTATTTAAAATTTTGATGTCTTCATTATGATGAGTTAAGATCACGCTACTAACGGAAGCACCTAAATTAATATTTTTATAAATTTCATTGCAAACATCGGTAGTTTTCCATTTTTGAAGAATTTCAAATGTATCTACTTTACCTTCTCATATTTCTAACAAAAAAAGAGGAAAATTCTACATTATTCAAACGTATATTTTTATTCAGCTTCAAAATTTTAAAAAGAGGCCACAAAGTTGAATATTTAATTGTTTCTTCTATGATAGAGTTTCGGTATCCATGTTTAATTACTGAAAGAATTTGTCTGAAATCTCCTCCTAATACTATTAATTTTCCCGCAAAAGGAATATTGTTACGACATACATCTTGTAAAGTACAATTAATAATTTCTAAAGCTTTTTTAGGTATCATTGAAGCTTCATCCCAAATTATTAAATCTGCCTCTCTTAATCTTTTTTTGTCAGACTCTAATTTCAAAAAAGCTCTTTCAATATTATTTAAATCTAAAGGCAATCTGAAGATTCGATGACTTGTCAATCCCCTAGATAACAAAATTGACGCGATACCAGTCCATGCCATTGATAAAACTTTTTTGTTTAATGACATGTAATAATAAATTAATGTTTTATATAAAAACGTTTTTCCCGAACCTCCAGGTCCATCAATAAAATAAATTTTGTTCATTGTCAACTAACTCTTCAAAAATTGCCTTTTGATCATCGGTCAATTGATCAAACATACATTTAAAGATATCGGCACTTTGGTGCTGGTAAACTGAAATCTTTGCAAGATTTTTCTTCATTCTCTAATATAATTTGAATATGAGATAGAGCATTATCTTTATTTGTCTTAAAATCTTCGGTGAAATAATATTTAAATTTGTTCCAAATTGTATTACCCTGTATGTTTTCTGCTAAAATAAACCATGCAAAAAATGTACGTAATTGAAATGGTAACATGATGTGACAAGCTTCTTCAAAAATAATAAAAATATGTGAATCATCTTCTATTAAGCCCATTGCAAGTGCTGCGTCTTTATATGTTTGATACTCTATATCTTTATGATTTTTCAAATCTTCAAATGAAGTTGGACCTCTTGCTCGATTTAGTATTAATTTCAAAAAAAAATCTCTCAGTATCTTTTGGTGATACGATATTAAGTCGAGCAATAGTATTGTATTGAGAAGAACGTGAACGTTTTATCCAAGAATTTTATTTTTTATTAAATCTATAATATTCAGGCAGTTCAACATATTTAAGTGTTTTTGCAAAATCATCAATTTTATTTAATTTAAACCATGCTGTTAAAGTAGTTTCTTTATTGTTTAAGGCTTGCAATTCTTTATTTTCTTCGTAAACTATATGTTGTTGATCTTTTGTATGGAGTCCTAAACGTTCTACAGCGGGAATTTTACCACTAAGAGGTTATCCTTGTAGACGCCAAGCAGCTTCCATTGGGCTTAAATATCTACCATCTACATACTGAGTGAGTTCATCATGTACTATGGGAGTTTCTTCGCTAGAATTATTTAGATTTTCAATTTTTTTCATCTTACATAATGATCTATCTCCACCTTTGTGAATATAATCGAATATGTATTTAATACTTTGAAATGATGCACAATATTCGACATTAATATAACACTTATACTTTTTCAATAAAAAGTTATTATAAGGAACAACCATTGTGTTGTCAACTGGAATAATTTTTCTAAATATTTAGTTCGATAAGTATAGTTTTGTGAAATGTTATTTCTTCTTTGATATTCAGGATAACCATTTTCTTTCAAAATGGTGATATCGCGAAATGGTTTTGGAAATTTTTTTTTACAAATAGTCTTATTTTTGATGATGCAAGGAGATTTATCTGTATGTGGTTCATGTAACATATGTTTAATTACTAATTTTTGTAAACCTTTATCTGAATTATTAGGAATTTCAGCAAAAATGTATTTGTCAATAGATTGAGGTGTCATGAGCTTGTTTTTTGGATGTAGCGTAACTACAATATGAGCGTGTGGTAATCCTCTCTTTTGAAATTCTATTGTAAAGACATAAGCTATTACTTTCCCAAAAATTTAATTTTTTACAATATCATCTAGAAAATACTTAAATTTTGTATAAAATAATCTAACAGTAATATTTGGAATATCATTTGGAGTAGTTCCTTTTGGAAAATTTTCTAAAACTCTTTTCAATTCTACCCATTTAGGATTGCACGTCATAGTAATTAATAAATCAGG
Organism: Nasonia giraulti; assembly: GCA_016647725.1. Lineage (NCBI taxonomy): Eukaryota > Metazoa > Arthropoda > Insecta > Hymenoptera > Pteromalidae > Nasonia > Nasonia giraulti. The sequence continues at coordinate 197,906 of QLYP01000139.1, read as the reverse complement.
TTTTGTTTTTGATCTTGCTATTGCCATAGCATCTTGATAATGTTGTTGCATGTACCGAAGAATACCTATGTATGTTGCGGGTAAAATGAATAAATTTCCTAACCTTTCTTTTTTTTCAAAATTTTGAGAGTTATTTGCAGCTGAGTTATAAACATGGTCATATAAGCCTTTGTAACATTCTATTCTAAGCTGTTTTTGATTATTTCTATCATAATGAGTGCTTGTAAAAAGTATTGTTGAGTTAATCTACCACTATATAATACTGGAGAGAAGTTTGTACTATTAGGTCTATATGAAAGCCTATAAGCATAGTATTGTAAAAGAGTCAGATTTTCTAAGCTTCTTTTGGATTTGGACTCAGAAGTGAGATCTTCAATATTATAACTGTTTTTTGTAGAATTTGGCTTTTTATTGTATCCAATACTACATCCTAAATCACCCGATGGAAAAATCAACGGAAAAACCATAGAATCTACGTGATGTGACAATTTGTTCAAATAAATATTTTTATATTCACAATTTACGTTATTTTTGGGATAAACACAAAGATCATAATCGTCAGGAATCATTGACTTGGAAACAATAATTGCGCCACATTCTGCGGTTAATGGTTCGTTATACCTATGCTTCTGTTTATCTGTTTTACGAATAAAAAATAACTTGTAATTTGGTAAATTCTGTATATTAGATAATTGATTTAAACATCTACAATTCTTGGCGTATGGATTTTTATTTAAAATATTTGTCAAAATCTCTATATAGAGATTGTTTAGTCAATTTTTCATTAGTTTTAAGTCTTTTCTCTATAGAAGTTATGCCATTATAAATATAAAGTTATCCACATGTAGGTTCATTATTTATTATTATTAATGAAGAAGGTGTGATGTGACAAACTTGCCCTTGAATTTTTAAATTATAAATAGTTATTTATAATTTAAAAATTATAAACTATAAATAGATTTTCGTATTTCATGTTAGCACTAAAAGTCGCGAAACAGAATAAGTTATTGTAATACCTTATTAATAGTCTGAAATGGTTATCATTAAGTAATAAGTCTTTAAGATCTTTGTTGTATGGGCTTAAAGGTGATAATCTAACTTTTCCATTATGGCAATAAGTAGATTTACTTCTTTCTTCTTGCCAAAATACAGCTGAACAAAATTTACATTTATAACTCATTTCTCCGAAATCTGAGAAATCTTTTACATGTTTTTTCACTCTTTTAACACTATTACGAATGTTTGTTTGAGATGTGTGCGACTTAAGTTTTTTACGTGAAAGATTTTCTCTGAAATCATCTAAAGATTTTCGTTTTAGATTACATGTTTTTTCATCAGACACTAAAACTTGAGATTTCGAATGATCGTTAATAAATTCAAGAATAACGTCATAATGACTAGAATCTTGTTGTCCACTTAGTAATAATTTTAATTCAGAAGGTTGAGAAGTATTTCCAAAAGTAAAGTTACTTTCATCGTTATCTACATATACTTTGACATAAACATTATACAGATCCGAAAAACCTCTTATTTCAATCTCATTGCTATAAACAGAAACTTGAGACATAAACATTTCATAATATTGACTATTTACAATACCTTGATAATAACCATTTCCAACTATGAAAGAACTATAATTTTCCCATTGAGTTACAATATATTGAACAATATTTAATCTGACTCTCATGTGAAAATCTTCTGTATTGTATAAAGAATAAGAAAAGCATCTTAATAGACAATTGCCATCGCCAAGGATTTTTAAAACTCTAATATGTTCCATTTTCAAATATGGTAAAAAAATCTTATTAAAATTTTAAGGAAAAAAAACTTAATTTCATAAAATTTCTATTTTTTGGAGTTTAAATGTCACCATTAAGTCTTTTTTCTTTAAAGAAAATTTTAACTAAATGTAATAAAAAAATACTGTAGGTAATACGTAAGTTGTATAGAATTCACCGTATGTTTCCGTTTCTGATTATCACGGTAAGCAACTTGGGTACAATTCATAGAATTTTACTAATCACTTCATTCATCTGCTTGGACTAGATAACTAAATCGATTGTAGCACCGATGAAGTGAAAAAATCTTCAGTTTTCCAAGATTGTGTTGGTAGTGGGCGCATATTTTTCAGTTTTCATTAATACCATAGATAGGAAACTAAAAGAAATATAAAATTTATTGCAATAATAAACTTTATAAGTGAAAATTATTGTTGTTAAGTTTGTAATATGTTCGTACTATATATAAATACATATCACTCGATAAAAGAATAATTTGAATAAATTAAAATAAATAAATTAATCTTCTTCTATTAATTAAATTTTTTGAATTAGTTTGAAGTCTTGTTAGTACGTTGTAATCTATAAGTATTTCAATTATGATAAAGATTAGATCTTAATAGTAAGAAAATTGCTGTTAAATGTATATAACTATTTTTATTTGCTTAGGCCTGAGTGTCTCATGTACTAAAATCCAACGTTCTTATGGGTATAGATCGATAAGTACTATTATGTTTTTAAAAAATATTTATTTTCAAAAATGATTAACAATTTATAGATTATCAAAAACTTTAAATTTGTAAGATATACAATGTAAATGTTATAAAAATAAAAATCTTTTCTAAAAGTATATAATTAATGCGATAAATAGTGATTATATATTTTGTTTCTTGTCCTTTATTTTCTCTGAAAAAATAAATAAATTTATTTAAAAGAATATTTATATAATAAATTCATTAGTATTTTTAAAATTACTTTCTAATAAGTTTTGTTACGATGACTTTTGTTTGACATGGAATAACTAAGATTTTGTAAAATGAATGTGATGCATTATGTTTGCTATTTTAATAATATACTTTATATAAAGTTCTTGATTATTCAGTACTTCTTTTCGAAAAGAATCATCACATTTTTATTTTCGAAGCTTCAATATTTTTTGTATTTTGATTGTCATATTATTGGGAATTTCATCTAGCAGTGAAAATTGTTGTATTACATCATCAGATTTTTTTTCACAAATTAGTATTTCAGAATTTAAATTTTCTAATTGTTCTTGGTCCCATTTTAACATTGAATTGAATAGATATTGACCATATTCTTGTTCAGATCTAAGGTATTCTTCTAGTTCATAATTAAGTTGCGCATCCAAATCATTTTCATTTTCTACATCATCAATTTCATCCCATTCTATTTGATACTGCTCCCTGTCAAATATATATTTAAACTATTTGCATAATATACAAACACACCCTTGTATAAAATTAAGGCTTTATTGTCCAGAATCTGGTAAATTTTCTTTTCCTAATAATAAGTTCGGCGGGTAGAATTTATGATTTTGCCCAGAAAATTATCATACAGGCGACAGTGCTCGGGCAGAATCTGCTAAAAATTTTGTCAAGGTTAGAAGGTTAGAATAAGCACATATTGATTTGCTGTCGAGAATCCTTAAATAGTTATAATTCAATATGTTATAATCTAAAATTAGTTCTTAAATAGTAAAAAAAACAAATAACTTAAAAAAATACGTTTTGAAGTATTTTGAGCATTATTTCAGAATTTTTAGCACATTCTACGCAGAATCGGTCCCAGAACGCGAATTATTCTGAACATAATTTTGGCAGAATAACTGAGCAGAAGTTAGTGTATACTAATTGCGCCACTAGAAATTATGGTGTATTTTCTATCAGCAGAAGTTGATTTTAAAAATTTATTAAAGCTGTTAAACGATGGCTAACGTATCATTCGTTAATATTAAAATAAATGCTATTTTCTATTTACTTAATTTACAGTGTATGTGCAAGTATTGTTACATTTCGCGGGCATTGATACAAATACGTGAGAATCAATCAAAGATAAGTACCTGTATTTACCTATCAATATACAGATACCTGTGGTACTGCAAATTTTCCGCATAAATTTATTAAAAATTGTAAAATTATGATTATTTCCCATCTGTATGCAATCAATTTTAAGAAAAAAGGTGGGAAATTTTAAATTTGTTCACAGACATATATGCGGGATATTTTATAAACAGAACTTGTTAATAATGGTTAAAAAAATTAATACTCTGTTCTCGCACATCAACTAATAATGACTAAAAGAATCAATATTTAGCTATTGTTGCACAGCAGTTAATAATGACAAAAGGAATATATGCTTTGTGGCCGCATATAAGCTAATAATGACTAAAAAAATCAATGTTCTATTGCCGCACATCAACTAATAATGACTAAAGGAATCCTGTCATCGCACATAAGCTTTACAATGACTAAAGGAATCAATGTCCGCACATCAGATAATAATGACTAAAGGATTCAATGTCCGCACATCAGGTAATAATGACTAAAGGAATCAATGTCCGCACATCAGCTAATAATGATTAAAGGAATCAATGTCCTGTTGCCGCACATAAGCTTATAATGATTAAAAGAATAAATTTCCTGTTTTCACACATTATTTAATTAAGTTCGTTGTAAATGTTAGTAAAAATGATTTTAGGTTAATCTGTATGTTATTTTCATAAAGATAGTCCGATTATCTCCTAATACTTTTAGTTATAAATAATTATTAAACAAAATAAACATTTATCTTATTTATCTTCTATAACTTAAATATGTCTTATTAAAAATAATAACAAAATAAAACGTTTTGTTCACTGGGATTTACTTAAAAACTAATTATTTTATAACAAAAATCTGTTATCATAACAATAGTTTAAAATAATGTATGTAATTAATAGATTAACTTACATATTACTGCTATCTTAATAAGATAAAATTTGTAGTTAATTAATCAAACTAAGGTAAATCAATCAGAGTAATAAAAAGGTTGTTTATGAAAACTGATGTTGTTTATGATCTGGTATCTATAACATGTATATATATATATATATATATATATATATATATATATATATATATATATATATATGTACATTTGTAACTTCATTCATAACATTCTAATCTGTTCTATTTTGAGTTTTGATATTATTGATGTTTAGTTTGTATATTTCTTAAAATATTTCAAAAATAAGAATTAATCAAACTCTTAATGTATTTTATATAATTTTAGATAAAACTGTTGTGATGTTTTGATTTCTATTTGAATTTCAAACGTTTCAAGTAGCGTGGAATAGCGGATAGCCAATTAAAGCGCAAAAAGAGAGAAAGGGAAATAGTATATGGGGTGTACTTCGAAAGTCGTATCCCTATTGCAAATCAGGCAGCTGCTTAAGATTTACTGTTTTATAATATTGAAATGTTATTATGTCAGAAAGACATCAGCAGATAATGATATGATTATATTTTTCATAAATAAATAGGTTTATTTAAGAATATATAAATAAATTAATGTTGATAAACAAATCAATCATAAATTTTACATACAAACTAATACTTTATAGTAAACCAAAGGAATCAGTGTTCTATCGTCGCACATAGCTGATAATGACTAAGGGATTTTAGATAATTATTTCACAAATTTTGAACATACCAAGTTATAAAATTCTAACGTGTAATAATTGTGGACTTATTTTGAAAAATAAAAAACATTATTCTCGGCATATGATAGAAATACATACAAACGCGATTGAGAATCATAAATGTAAAACGTGTGATTTATCTTTTGTAAGACAAAGTAATTTAATACGCCGCGAATTGAAACACAAGGAAAAAAAATAGTTATAAAAATTGATGGAAAAAGCCTTGTCTTTTATAGTAATGATAAAATTAAAAGTGAAAATGATGACAATCTTATAAACGCAATACTAACTAAATTTTTGAATTCGTTGTCACCAAATGATTTACTACCACATAAATTAGTCTTGAAAAAAGTGGCAATAGTTAGTTGTTCAAGAAATTTAGATATCGATGGCAATCTTTGTAATGGAACATTGTTATTAAAAATATTCAAAAATATTTATTAGTTGGAGAAATCATAACTGGTAAGTATTCTGGTAAAATCGTCTTATTGCCACGAATCAATCTAAGTCCATCATTAAATCAAATACCGTTTCGTATGATAACAGGACAATTTACGATAAGATTAAGTTTTGCTATGATTTAAATAATACTTAAGGTTAATCATATGACAAATTGGGAATCTATTTATGAACTCCAGTATTCAGTCGTGGTCAATTATATGTTGCTTTATGAAGAGCGACATCGAGGAATAACTTTAAATTATTTCTAAGTAAAAAGTTTATTAATGAACACAATAACGATTTATTAGACGATAAAAAAACGAACAAAATTAGATATTAATACAAAAATATATAAAAAAAAACATAGAATATTCGGACATTTTTTCAAAACAATAAAATTTTTCAAAAATAAAAAGAATCAAATAAATTTTATGTATACTGGTAATTGTTTGTCTGAGTTATCACTATATTATAAAGTCTAAATAAATAATACTAATATACAAATTGATTGGCTATCTTATCGTTATTATAAAGTCTAAATATATAATACCAATATACAAATTGTTTGGCTCAGTTATCATCATTATTTTTCTTAAATATATACTATAATAATAAGTTAATTATTGGTTCCTTCTAGAGGAAGCAAGGAAGGATTTTCTTTTTTAAATAAGAGAAGTATGATTGTACGTACGTACGCTACTTTGCTAATGTTTATTGTTAATGTTTGCAAAAGCGAATTATTTAATAATTATATTTTCCGAGGTGAATTTAGGCGTTTATATGCAAAGATTACAATCGATGTTGAAAAATTAATTTTTGCAGAGTATTTTTACGAAATATAGGGATGTTTACAGAAAAAATCGTTTTCTGAAATAAAGAATTTTAATATTATGTAGAAGATGTATCTTTACCCATTGAATATTGTTTAAATATACGGTCTATTAATGATTTTTAAAATACTTCCAATCTTAATTATTTTACTGAAGAAGCACTAATATTTTAAATACCATAGAGTCCTCATAACCTTATAAAATCATGAATTTTCTCAAAACATTCTGATTTTTAGTTAGTGGGTTAAAACGTTTAACAAAAATAGTAATTTTTAGTTACACAGGGCATGCAGGGTGAGAGACAAAGAATTTGATTCCTAATATCTTTTAAACTAAATAGTTTCGTCAGCTGCAAAATGAACCTAGCTGAGGTGATAAAAAATCGATATTTTCCCAAAATTTCAACTTCAATAAAGCCTTTTTACTCCCGTAATCGTTCGACTTCAAAAACCCATATTTTTTAGTTTTCGATTTTCAGCTTGAAAACTAGTAATCAAAATGGTTTAAAATATTTACAGCAAATAGATATTATGGTTTTTTACAGTCATACATTTTTTCAAAAATTCTAACAATTTAGTTTTAGTTTTTAGAAAAGTAGGCAATTTTATGCTTATTTAGATATTCCATTTGTTGAATATATGTTATTAATCATATCATCAAAGAAAAACAAAAATATTTTTTCAAAAATTGAAAAATGGCTATAATGCGGCCATAAAATGGTTAAAATCATAAAAAAATCATAATATAACAATAAAACAATTATATCTGTACAAATTATTTTTGGCAGCATCTCTTTTATCTCGATGAAAACTGCAGATTACATCTTGTACTATGCACGAATACATACCGCATTTGTCATTTCATGTTCACAAACAGATACCTTTAAAAAAAGGACTTATCTGCACAAATAATTATTTTTAACATCTCTTTTATCTGGACCGAATCTGATGTTTACCTTTTATGATATGCAAAAATACATACAGCATTCGCCGCTTCAAATTAAGAAACTCATAGCTCATAGCAAAACAACCAAAGCTCTACTCAAGAAAGCAGTTAAGAGCAATGATAACCGGAAATGGATAGCCTGGAGAAGCAAACAGAAAGAATACCGACATGCTGTAAGGAAAGACCAGACTGAGGGCTAGAGAGAGTACTGCAGCAGCGTGGAAGCTGGCAAAGAAGCGGCTAGGCTTAACAAGATCCTAGCACGCAATCCCGAAGCCTGGTTAGGAGCGGTTAAGCTCCCCACTGGCAAGTATACGGAATCGGACGAGGAGACGCTGGCGCATCTCATGGAGTCGAACTTCCCCGGCTTTATGATAGCAGGGGATACATGCGAGACGGCGGATGACCAGGTGGAAACCAGTGGCGAAGGACCTCGCCACATCAGTGGCTGCAGGGTACTTGCTAATCTGATTGTCTCGCCGGCAAAATTGAGGTGGGCCATCAGCTCCTTCGATTCCTACAAATCGCCGGGAGAGGATGGGATCCTCCCGATTCTGCTCAAGGAAGGAGTTGACACAATCATCGGACCTTTGGTACGACTTACAAGGGCCAGCATTGCAGCTGGATACACGCCGAAATGCTGGAGAACAGCTAAGGTTGTCTTCATCCCGAAAACGGGCAAAGAAAGCTACAACACCGCTAAGGATTTCAGGCCTATCTGCCTGACCTCATTCATGCTCAAAACTCTTGAGCGACTGGTGGACAGGTATATAAAGGACTATATCTTGAAGGACAACCCACTGTGCAATGAGCAACATGCATACAGGGAGGGAAGATCAACAGAATCAGCCCTACACGTGGCGGTCTCGTTCATCGAAGAACAGATCGAAGGTGGAGGGTACGCCGTGGGAGCCTTTCTCGACGCAGAAGAGGCTTTCAACAACACTACCACGGATAGTATCTGCAAAGCAGCCAAAGTTAAGGGTATACCTGATCCGTTAATTAAATGGATCACGAACATGCTAAGCAATAGGAAACTGACGGTTACAAGAGGTAGTACCACCGTCAAAGGCTCCGTCAACAACGGATGTCCACAAGGGGGGGGGGGGGGTTCTATCCCCTACTTTGTGGGGTACGATGATAGATGGAGCACTAAGGATGCTGACCAACCTGGAAGTAGCAGCGGTCGGCTACGCAGATGATATACTTATAATCACCAGAGGCAAACATCTAAACACCCTACTGGAAATGACCGAGTCGACAATGAGGCACCTAAATAAATGGTGCGAGGATAAAGGCCTATCTGTCAATCCCCGGAAAACGGAGGTTGTTGTCTTCACCAGAAAGTACAAGATAGGACCTTTACGAACGCTAACGATGCGGGGACAGGAAATACAAATCAAAGAACAAGCAAAATACCTAGGTGTAATTCTAGATAAGAAATTGTACTGGAAGCCTCAAATAGACCAACAGTGCAGGAAATTCGCATCAGCTTTCTGGATGTGTAGAAGAGCCATTGGGCAGGGTTGGGGCTTGAGCTACAAGACCGTCCTATGGATATAGAACTGCATCCTGAAACCAAGGCTGACCTATGCGGCAACAGTGTGGTGGAAAAGGACAGATCTTAAGACAGTACAAAAGAAACTGGAAACGCTCAGAGGGTGGATCCTAAGGGCAGCAACAGGGGCCATGATAACCACCCCAACGGCGGCCCTTGGAGCCATCACTGAGGTCGAGCCGCCGTTCCACAGAACGATCCAGGCGGCAGCCTTTATAGCAGCACACCACCTGAAAAACTACGGACTGTGGAGAGAGAAAAGAGAACGCACAAAAGAGCAGATTAAAGGAAAAGACTACGCTGTCTTGTCAATGAGACTTGATAAGACAGTACGTAGATACAACTTCGAGAAAAGATGAGTGAACACGACCCTGGCCCATCTTCAGGTTAAATCTGGTACACGGATGGAGCTAGGAAGAAAGGCAGGGCAGGAGCTGGAGTCTTCCGGAGAAGGCCCGGAAAGAGGCTTATAGTACCGCTCGGAGAGCACGCCACGGTCTTCCAAGCGGAAATAACAGCCATCCTGCTCTGCGCGCAACTCGCGCTAGAAGAAAAAAGACAGGACTGTATCAATATCTGTACAGACAACAGAGCCGCCCTAGCAGCGCTAGACGGCTCCAGCACTTCCTCCAGACTGGTATGGGACTGCATAATGGCCTTAAACAGACTGGGCGGAGAAGTACGCAGACTCACCCTCTACTGGGTTCCAGGACACCATGGAATCAGAGGAAACAAGATTGGGGACGAACTCGTCGGAATAGCAGCGGGACAAGATTTACTTGGACCGGAACCCGCTCTTGGTATTCAGGTGTGCACCGTCAGAGAGGCGGTGCACGGCTGGCTGAAAGAGCGACACCTAAAAGAATGGTGCGACAGCACCGGGTGTAGACAGGCCAAAGCACTGATAGGATCATGCATCAAAGAGGACTGGGCGTCGGAGATGCGGGATCTAAGCAGGGCGGAGGCAAAGATCTTCACTCAACTAATTACCGGACACGGGACGCTGGGATATCATCAGCACATAATAGGTCGAGTGAACTCACCAACGTGCAGGTGGTGTAACCAAAATGAGGAAAGCAGTATACATGTATTATGCTACTGCTTAGCCTTAGCCGAGAAGAGATATAGGGCGCTGGGGATGACGACTTGCGAACCAACAGCGATCCAATCACTGATCGTTAGGAAGGTGATACACCTGTACAAGTCACTAACGGGTTAAGATACACAGGAATAGGGCATACCACCTGACACCTTTCACCCTGAAGGATAAGTAATACAGGAATGGTGCATACCACCTGATACTCTGATCCTCAAGGGACGAAACTAGACTGGTACAACCACTAGTTAATCAACGGGTATGCAAAGGGCGTGAGCCTAGGCATCAGGACTTAATGCTCCACCCAGTCTAACAATAATAATAATAATAATAATAATAATAATAATAATAATTCGTGACCTTCTGATTTTACAGTCGCTACGTAATTTTCTAATTCCTTCAAAATCTCTATTGGTCTTTCTCCCGTGAAACCCTTGAATATTGGTGTTTCGATTTTGATTTGCTGTGTGATGTCGGAAGTAAGATCATTTCTTATCGCGTGGCTCCACCTGCGAATCAATTTTTCGACTCGCACGGTGTCGCTGGATAGCTTTTCCGATATTTTTCGGTTTTGCTTGCGGAGCTGTGTTACTTACACCGTGGATTTTATTTTTTCGGATAATGCATCAATACTGGTTTGAAACGTTACATTCTTCCCGATTGTGATATCATTTTCCTGCTCGAGGAGTTTTACCCTACCCTGTAGTCACGAATTTTCGTGTTTCAAATCATTAAGATAGCGTTCTATTTTGTCGATCACTTGAACTAAATGTTCTATACGATCATCTGAGTTAATAGTTTTAGAGGTGGCTAATGGTGATTTGATATTAATTAGAGAAAGGCCGATCGATTAATTGTCATCGTTTGATTCTAGAATTTCAACCTGCTCTTCGAGGGCTGTTTGTAGCTCGTCTTGTTATGCTAAATTTTCCGTAATAAGTTCGTTAAATTCGCCTAATATTTCCATCTGGTTCTTCTCCTCTAAATCTTTTAATTTTTGTAAAATAATCTCGAAACGCTGTTTATTAGGCGATTTATTTGCTACCGCCATTCTGTTTGAATTCGTAAATAGAGATAATTTTTAAAATCATAATGAAATGTTTCTAAGATGCCAGATCCAATAGTGAAAGTATCGAAACTATCTGTGCGCACAGTATTTGACAAAGTTAGTGTGAGCCATGCAATTAGATCCGCAGATCCTTGAGTTTGTCGGTGATATCATCGATTTGACTTTCGAGATTAGATAACGGAGATTCTAAATTAATTACTTTAGTATTATATGTGTAATAAATATCTTGAACACTGCCCTACTGAAAAAGCTTCAATGAAAATCAGATGATTTCCAGGTGATTTTCAAGGGAAAAGCATGTAACCTTTTATTACTTTAAAAAATTACGTTTTGGATTTATATTTGCTATAATTTAATAAACTTTCTAAACATTATTGTTATTATTATTGTTATTATTATTATTTTTATTATAATGGTTATAATGCTAGATTGTTCGCGTTTGCTATTTCGAAATAATTATTCAAAAATACTGTTGATATTTAGTGATAAATTTTATCGTTGGCAAAGATTAATAGAATCTTTTTGAATATTATTTATATTATTATTTATATATTTTTAAAATTGTAAATTGCTGATTTTAATAACTTTTCAATAAGTGTACAATAATAATAAAAATGTTAATTGATAGAGAAAGAAAACCAGTATCAGAAAGTTTATTTGTGGTTACGAGTAACTAAATAAATATTTGGTAAATTTGTATGTTTTTTATCTATATACGATGCTCTTTTGATATTAGTAATGTAACATATTTAGTAATGGCAAGATGTACATATTTCGAAGAACTTTCATGAAAATACAAATACATTTTGATACGCGCCGCGTGCGTTCAATCGCATTTTCCGCCCCCTGTATCCAAAAATAACGTTCGATACACGTGCGGAAAGTTGATTCTACACTCGTGAGATTGTCACCCTTGCTTTTCTCGGCCAACAAACCTCCCACTCGTGTAGAATCAACTTTTGCGCACTTGTATCGAAATATACTATTAATATCCGTAGTATCTATAACGGTAGGATTCTCTTCCCTATTGATAAATCTCAGGTGAGATCTCACCTGATATCGCATGACAAAATCTCATCTGACCGAATGCGTGAATTAACTAAGTTCCGCAGCTGAAAAAATTCTAATCTGGCCTATGGATTTTGTTCGGCCGTACTGGCTACCGGACTTTCTCAGGTTAGGGCTACTTGACAATGCTTACTTGAGCAACTCCAGTGGTGGCTACCGGACTCTCCGGTAACCTTAACTTTTTTTCTCAGTGTAGTAAGATCTAATAGCTGTTATTATCTTTTTGCTTTAAGATTATTTGACACACTCAAAAAAATTCATTAGAGTCCAAATTGCACATATTATTTGCATGCTATGGATTATCACATGCTATGGATTTTGTTCGGCCATACTGGCTACCGGACTTTCTCAGGTTAGGGCTACTTGACAATGCTTACTTGAGCAACTCTAAGTTCTCTAAAAAAATTCTAAGTTCTGTGGGAAAAAATCTGTCTGTAGAACCGTGTTTTTTATGCGTTTCAGACGATTTTGAATCGTTCTACATATCTGCTGAATGTACATTTTGAAAGTTGTTGTTCATAAAAAATTTACTTATAATGAACTATACATCTAATTTTTATACAAATGTTTTACAAATTGTGTAGAAACGTGCTACTATATAACCATCTTTACTCAACTGCTTTCGTTCACACTTTCGCAGTGGTCTCTATATGGCTGTGGCGGCTTAAAAAATCACATGAGTACTGATATGAAAACCGTAAATCTATTAGTTAAGATAAAAAGCACTTGATTTATTGTTTTATTATGTTGAAACAAACCTACATGAAAAATTACCGTCCTCCAACTGTGATAGGTTTCGAGTAACTTCAAAAACAATATTCTTGATCAACTCCGTGTACGTGTTTTACAATTTGTTTTTTCTGTTTCCCAAAAACTATCACAGCTACAGAGCTGAATATTTATATATAAGGTTGTTTTAAAACTAAACAATAAATCAAGTGGTTGTTATTTTGACAAATGGATTTCTCTTTCACATATTAGTACGCATATGATTTTTTAAGCCGCCACATCCATAGGATCCACTGCGAAAGTGCGAACTAAAGCAGTTGAATAAAAACTGTTACGGTAGACTTTTTCTACACAATTTGTAAAACATTTGTATAAAAATTAGATGCGTAATTCACTATAGTAGATATTAAACCATAATACCAAATATTCAGTAAATAAATGATCAGACTCACCATGATAACTCTTGCTCAAGCAAATTCAGCATAATCGTACGAAACCGTCCTCTAGATGCATAGTATCTCCAATAAGCTGAAATAAATAGAAGCTGGCTTAAACAAAAAGCAATATGCTCTTTCACCATTCAGAAAAATTAACAAAATATTATGTAAAATGAAAGACTTATCTGATAGCAGCAACAGGTTCACACTGGGAGATAGGGCTCTCACTATTTATTCCTTTGCAGTTTACCAAAAAAAAAACACTTAATAAGTTGCCAGCAGTGTAGAAAATATCACAACGAACATAAGGACTATGGGTATGAACAACAATCACCGCACTTTGTTGTCAATAACTTAGTAACGCGACGCGGGTGAGAGGTTAGCCGCCACAGCAGCATAGCAGTGGATGCAATGCATGTGTGTGTAATTGTGCTGCAGTGTCTCGGACTCTTGGTCGAGTCAAAATTGAAAAAGCAGAGGGAGTAGGCTGCGACCATTTTAATGAGCGCTGAATTATAATAGAATTTGCGAATGCTACACTTGGGAACTATCTAGAACGATGAGAAACCGTCTTAAATGCATAAAAAACACGGTCTTAAAAGTAATTTTTTCCCACGGAGCTTAAGTATTTCACCTGAGATTTGTCAATAGGGAAGATCAATAGGGAAGGATCCTACCGTTACTACGGATATTAAAAGTATTTGTATTTTCATGAAAGTTCTTCAAAATATGTACATCTTGCCATTACCAAATATGTTACATTACTGATATCAAAAGAGAATTCTATATGAAATATATTTTGTAACAAAAAATATACAAATTTACTAAATACTTATTTAGTTACTCGTAAACACAAATAAACTTTCTGATGCTGGTTTTCTTTCTCTATCAATTAACATTTTTATTATTATTGTACACTTATTGAAAAGTTATTAAAATCAGCAATTTACAATTTTAAAAATATATAAATAATAATATAAATAATATTCAAAAAGATTCTATTAATCTTTGCCAACGATACAATGTATCACTAAATATCAACAGTATTTTTGAATAATTATTTCGAAATAGCAAACGCGAACAATCTAGCATTATAACCATTATAATTAAAATAATAATAATAATAATAATAATGTTTAAAAAGTTTATTAAATTATAGCAAATATAAATCTAAAACATAATATTTTAAAGTAATAAAAGGTTACATGCTTTTCACCTGAAAATCATCTGCTAATCTGACCATTGCTCTTCGAAACAAATAACTTTGAAAAAAGAGCATATCTGCACAAAGAATAATTGGCAGCATACCTTTTATCTCGACTAAAACTGCAGATTACATCTTGTCATATGCATGAATGCATACAGCATTCATCACTTCATATTAACAAATAAATAACTTTAAAAAAGAGCATATTCGCACAAATTATTATTTTCAGTATCCTTTTCATTTGAAACGAATCTGCAGCTTACATCATGTGATATGCATGAATACACACAGCATTTGTCATTTTATATTCATAAACACATTGCTTTAAAAAAAAGAGCATATCTGCACAAATAATTATTTTCAGCATCCCTTTTATTTGGACCTATCTAATCTATCTTAAGATCGCCGCTGATAATGTATGTAAAATATGTATATATATATCGAGGTGTCGCATATATATGATTTATAAAATAATTCAGATTCAAAATACGAAAAAACATAATTTTATATTTTTTTGAGAAGATTATTATTCACAGCATCCGATATATCTAGACCAATCTTACTATGTTGTATGGTATATGTATACATATACATTATTAGTAAATAATGCTGATTTATGTGAAATGTTTCATGACTCGGTCACTTTTCGTAAACCATTTTTTATTAAAAAAAATAACTAAATTCAATTTTTTTGCGGTAGTATAATGTATTCATGTTTTTGCTACATATCTATCATGTAATAATTGTCATTCCGGAATGATTCGCTAGTTCTGGTAAATTTTTACAAAATTGCTCATTTTATTGTTTTAATGTAGTGTAGACTAGCGTGGTCACGTCACTCCTAACGTCGCTCGGTTGATTATGTATATATATATATATATATATATATATATATATATATATATATATATACCTCTGAAGAAGATTAAAAAGTAATAAAAGTAAATAGATTATAATAATAACTACAAAAAATTATAAGGTAACACTTTTAAAATTTTAATGAATTTTTAATAACAAAATTGGATGCCATGTTCGATTTCAATTTCGATGTATTATCAATTATGGAGAATGATTGAGGTAGCATGAGTGAAATACGTGAATTCTGTAATGTTAAGCATTTCAAATTTTAAATATTATGTGATAAGAAGTTTTCTAATTGTTGCAATAGAGGAAACGTTGTATGATTTATATCACTTATACTTAACGTTTAAAAGAATTAGTTTCTGAAAATACTGACAAAAGCAAACACTTTTTAAATAATATTAGACAAAATAATAATACAGGAAGTCAAAATGAAAGAACAAAATCGTTTGAAGAACAACAACGATGAGTTTAATAGTAAAGAAATTATAATGTATTTAACACGCAATTCTAATCATGATAAACGTAGATACAACGCAGCTAAAAGTGATAAAGTAACTGTGGTATTTGGAGGTGAAAATGGTTAACCACCAGAAGATCGAGATGTATGCACACATTCAAAACATAAAGCACCTAATAATATACCATACATTAGTAAACACGTAGACCCTATGTCATATTCACTTCTTTATCCTAATGGAGGTTTTAGATGGATACCCAATATGAAAAATAAAAATAACAAAAACAATATTTCAATGCTACAATTTTATTGTCATACATTTAGCATTAGAAAAGATTTTAATCCTTACTTAAATTTAGAAAAATTAACTCAACAATACATTGTTGATGCTTGGGTAAAAGTTGATGCAGCGGATATATTTTAAAACAGAGGCGTTCAGAAAGACTCAAGATCAGTACCTGACCGCAATAGCCTGGTTTAACAAGCGCATTAGAGCACTATCAGTCTGCCAACACGCCAGGCGCCCACATCTGCGTGGCGACTCAAGCATCTCTCGAAAAAATTCGCCTGCCGCATTTCGATGGGAAGCAGCGTGATTGAGAGGTATTTAAGGAGAAATTTACATCCTTATTTATAAGCGATAAGACGATGGACCTAGTTATCAAACTCCAACATCTGACCTGCTGGGAAATTGAAGGGAATCCAGCTCATTAGAGCGAATCTCCAGACTGCTTGGGATACATTGTGTCACCGATACGACAACAAATACTTTCGCCTTACTTCTGAAATGCAGGTTCTGGTTAAGCTTCCGCCGGTGACTATGGAGTCCGAACAACCTCTCAGCCAGCTGCTAAATACAGTAAACGAGAACATCAATGTTTTCGCAGCGTTGGGCCGACCCGTCGACAAGTGGGATGACTTTCTCGTATTTTGCATCGACAGTAAGCTTGCACTCAGCACACGTCTTGAGTGGAAGAAAGAAGTCGAGAAGTCAACAATGACGGTATTTCCCGAGTACGCCGATATCAAGGCCTTTCTGGAGGAACGTATCCGCACATTGGACTTGGTGGACATCGACAACGAGCATGCATCAGTGGAAGGCAACCGTTCGGAAAGTACCCAGGAGTCCACCACATGATATAAGAATGAGTAGAAAAATTCAAATTCTCAAAAAAAGGCGAAAAGCGTGAACGCTTATACTACGACCCAGAAGTCAACGCGAACCACGAGCCGTACGCAATGCTCGTTTTGTCGCGGGGAACACTTCCTCGGGTATTACAAGAAGTTTACAACCGCCTCAGTCGAGCAACGCCGAGCACATGCAGCATCGGCACAAGTCTGCTTCAACTGTTTAAGTGCAAGTCACACAGTAAGCCAGTGTGTGTCAAAGGGGCGATATCTAGTGTGCGGGAATAAGCACCATACTAAGCTACACCCCCCAGAAGGGGCCCACTAACGCTGCGACTACAACTGCGGACCATATCGAGCGTAGCTCAACTTCAGCACAAACTGCCACGAAAAGCTCGTTACTTCCAAAAATTGCTAGCGCAAAGGTGTTGCTATCTACGGCGTGCGTAATACTGCAAGCAGCTAACGGACAAGCAGTCACAGTTCGAGTACTGCTGGATTCCGGAGCTGGAGAAAGCTTCATTTCCGAGCGTATTGTACAGTTACTGGCACTGCCCAAGCATACTGCAAACGTAGCTGTCTCCGGAGTCGGGGGCACCACCACGGTTGCGGCCAAAGCACGTGTAGCTGCTACGTTAAGATCGAATCACGATGCTAATTTTTGTTTCGATTTTTCAGATCTCGTACTCCAAAAACTAACATCGATCCTACCCCGCACGGTCGTTACAATGCAGGATCGAAACTACTTGAGGAATGCGACGTTGGCGGACCTGCACTTTGAACAACCAGTCAATAGTGACTGCGTCTTGAGCAGCGCTGTTTACGCGGCTATACTCCGACCAGGGATCAAGAGAGGGTCATCTACGCAACCCGTGGCTCTGAATTCTGCCTTAGGATGGTTACTGATGGGATCAATCAACGAAGCCACCCGAGAAAAGAACGCCAACGTCTCGCTGTTTCATACAACCATAGACCATGCATTTTGGGAAGTCGAAGAAGCACCAACTAGTCGCCGCTTATCGCCCGATGACGAAGCGTGCGATAAGCGAGTTTTTCCGCCAAACCACAACTCGCGACGCGGATGGTCGGTTCGTGGTCAGACTGTCGTTAACCAAGAAGCCTGAACTTACTGGAACCCGAGCTATTGCGGAAGCCTACCTCAAGAGAATCGAGAAACGATTCAAGGTGCAAATGGATTTGGCAGCTGCTTACCAAGGATTTATAGCAGAGTACGATCTCGGTCATACGGAACTGGTATTCTGCAACGACGAGAACTATCCGGACGCTGTATACCTACCGCATCACGCTGTGTGGACACGCAGTGGGAATAAAATAAGAGTGGTATTCAATGCCTCACAGAAGGATACCTCCGGACTGTCGTTCAACTTCTACATGCACGTGGGTCCGAAACTACAGGAAGACGTGCTGATACTAACGGTGCGGTGGTCCTTCCTACCGGTGGTATTTACATGTGATATCATTAAGATGTTCAGACAATTTTTGGTGCATCCCGACGACCGCGACTACCAGAGGATTATATGGAGAGCCTCGGACGACACACCCACTCGTAGTTACCGCCTGACCACGGTGACGTATGGCACGGCCAGTGCACCCTTTTTAGCAAACGCCTGCCTGCTCAAACTAGCCGACGACAAAGAACGCCGCTTTCTCGAGGCAGCAAGGGCGTTGCGACAAACCTAATACGCTGACGACTTTTTTTGTTGGCGGAGACTCTATTGAGAAAGCACTGGACATGAGAAATCAGCTCATCCAAATTCTGCAAACCGTCGGAATAGCGGTAAGAAAACGGGCAGCGAATCGACACAAACTACTACGCAGCCTGGACAATCAAGAAGTCGAGAAGAAGGGTACCACTGTCCAGGAGCCAGAAATCGTATTAACGCTGGAACTGCATTGGCTATCGAGCAAGAATGCCTTCTGCTTCCGAGTCTCGGAACTGGCCACCACCGACAGCATTACGAAGAGATCGATGCTGTCCAAAATTGCAAAATTTTACGATCCAATCGGCTGGCTCGCACCGGTCGTGGTGTGCACAAAAATCTTACTACAAAACCTCTGGATGCGGAGCGCCAATTGGGATAACGCAGTTTTTGCCGGCCTGAAGAATGCTTGGCTTGCCTTCCGAACCTAAATCAAAGATCAAGAGTGCATAAAAATCCGTCGCTGGAACGGCGCCTTTAAGTCCTCTTGCTGGCAGCTACATGGTTTCTGCGACGCGTCTGAGAGGACCTACGCCGCAGTTATTTATACCGTGCTAGCCTCAGACAACAGTACCATATCCACGAAGCTGATTGCCGCAAAGTCTAAAGTTGCCCTAATCAAGGTAATCAGCCTGCTGAAGTTGAAACTGTGTGGGGCCTCGCTGCTGTGCAAGCTCATCTTCAAGCCCGCGGAGGCAGCGGTATTCGCGATGAGGACCTGGGGAACAGGAGAGAACAACTCGGGAAAATGAAGCTAGTCCCGATTAACAAAACAATGTATTGTGTGGCCAATATTGTTTCTATACAAATGTGCGCCGAGTCACCTCAATGTCGACTCGGCGTGAAGAGTTTCTCGCGAAGCGTACGCGCGCGAACGAGAAGGCCGCTACTCGGTGCCGCTGCACCAAGTCGCAAAGCTGTAGCCGCTGCTACTGCTGACGCGATATAGAAAAAGGGCTCGACCCTACTTACTCGCTGTCGCCGTTCTCGGTAGGCGCGCACTACACACTCACAAACACTCTGCGGCGTGGTGTTGTCGGCTCACTCGCAGGAGCCGACATCCTCTCGTTCAGTCGCTGATCGGCAGGCCAGGTCGTCCTTCCCTATAGAGGCAGAAGTTGGCAGGGACGTCTTCTTCTCGCGATCACACACACTCTCACTCTCTCGCACGCTATCGGTCGTCGCTCGATTTCGTCAATCTCACACACGAGAGCTGAGACGTTTGCACCTATGGCCGAAAGCTATCTATCCGTCCGACGGACCGTGACTTATACGCGAGGCCTCGAATCTTGCCTCGCGCTTGCGCAACGTCGCGTTTCAACGATGCGCGAATCTACCTGATTTCGCACCTCGTTACAACTTTTAGAAAAGAGATAATTTTCAATTTGCTCTTTGGTAATAAGTAAAATCCTCAATTTTCGTTTTTAAAATTTTTGGGATACATTTTCTACTTTTAGAAAGAAAAAATTTTTAATTTGCTCTTTGGTAAAGAGCGAATTTCTGTTTTTACTCTTTTGAAGTGAAGACGAAACATTTTCTCCTTTCTAAAAGTAGAAATTTATAAGTTTTCTCTTTATAAAAGAGCAATTTAACGATTTTCCATTTTTCAAAAAGCGAAAGTGGCAGTTTGCTCTTTTCAAACTGGTAAATCGCGAAATTTCGACTTTTTTGCGTTAATTGTTACTCTTTGGGAGTTAGAGTGTAAAAATCGTTAGAATTTTATCAATTTTACCATATTTGCAGAAAAATTAATTAAAACGCGCTTCAAGCGTGGTTGCGACCAAAATAACATTTACTACAATGAAAATGTTCGTTTTAAAGCATGTTTTATGGATTTTTTCGACCAAAGTGATTCCTAATTATTTGAAAAAAAAGTGCCCAAGATGGGAAGAATGTTATACATTTTTCACAATTATTAGAATTCTTAAATCAACGATAACTTTTGACAGGAACATTTAATTTCAACAATTTTTATTTTACAATAAAGCTCTCAGCTTTTACTTTAGTGTTTTCTATTCTGATATTCAACTTATTATGGGACAACAATATTTTTAGAGAAAATGGGTTTTCTCTATCTGATGTTGTCCCTCGGTGGTTATAGCGAATATATATCAAGAATATTGATTAGTCTCTATCAATCTTCCCGAGGCAAGTTGTGTGGTGAGAAAGGAGAGAATATTCTTGTGTGTAATACTCATCCATATTAAATGATAATGCAAAAATCTTTGTTTTAAAAATTCTTATAAAATGCGAAATTTATGTGATTGGAAGGTATGTATAGAATTATTATCGAAATTATTATATTATATTAGTAATGTCATGAAGTATCAGAATCTCTATAAAAAATGGAAAAAAGTGCGTACCTACGTATTTAAAAAATAGAATTTGTTATAGTGGCAGTGGAAATTTCCTATTGTTAAAATTTACAAAAGAACGACGCATTCTTATATATGCACATATGAATATGTTCCCCAGATACTTTCCGTACCAACATAATCAATTAGTTTTATTTATTATCGCATAGGGGGAATGAGGCCAATTGGTACAGGGGCAATTTCGTATTTTACAATCTTCTTCTATTTTCGTGTCATTTACTTTACGCCACTTTGCTGTATTTAAACTATAGGTAGAACTGAACTTTTCTACCCATATTTCATTAAATAATACCCCAATTTAAATTTTTAACAGAAACTTCGTGATTTTTGAATCTCATTCTGTAAATTTGGGGTTACGTAATAGTTCGTACGTAAATCGTGTGCATACGTTGCGGTTCCGCGGATAAGGATATCTTCGTAGTACTCTTCAAAATAAAAATTTTGACGCCCAATAGGTCCTCAAAAATTTAGTTTAAGGTTAAATGCCAACAGTCGTATGATTTTTACTCGCCTGGGGCCAATTCATAAAGTCATGCTGGACGGAGAAAAAAAACAGTAGCGTTTACTGAAGCTAGTTAAGTAAAGCAGTTCAGTAGATGCTACGGCACAGACTTCAGTAAAATCTACTTGACTGCGTGCAACAGCGAAGAGGAACGGCGCACCTAACCTAAAAAAAGGATACTAATATGGTGTAGCGTGCGACACGAGAGACTGAGAGAGAGAAAGAA
The DNA here is from genome assembly GCA_016647725.1 of Nasonia giraulti. Classification (NCBI taxonomy): domain Eukaryota; kingdom Metazoa; phylum Arthropoda; class Insecta; order Hymenoptera; family Pteromalidae; genus Nasonia; species Nasonia giraulti. The sequence continues at coordinate 175,775 of QLYP01000139.1, read as the reverse complement.
AGAGATATATAAATATGCAATATAGTGTGTCTCATCTGAGACGAGACACAAATAACGTCATATCTGCGCCGATCACTCTACACTGTGCTCATAACTTCTGTATGAGTTGCCTTCGCGGCACGGTCGAGCATGGTCTTCTTATATTATTATATGGCCTTAATTTTTACAAACCAACTATGACTAAAGCTATGTAGAGCATAGTAATAAAATTTATCATGCAATTTTCATTTACAAATTTTATTCAGTACTGGAGTTATTTATCGAAGTGTTCATTCAGTTGAAACTACGCGAGCGACTTCAGTTAGATTTAGTTAATAGCCGTAACTGAACAATTTAGGTTACATTCACTTAAATTTTGAGTAAGCGCAACGTTTTTTTTTCTCCGTGTGGGGTAAATTCGTAATTCGCGTATTCTATAATGTTGTTTCAGGTATTTTTATTTTTAAGAAAAACTATTTTCTTACGTTTATAGTGTAAAAAATACCTGTAACTAGAAAAAAATTCATTAAAAATGGTTGTTTAGGTAAAAAGTTGTCTAAAAAGCGAAAAATCATAAACGAAAAATGAAAAGTTTCCCCGTATTTGTGATTTGATTTCCCCTTTTTTTCCCTGATTTTTTTTATTTTACAGTCTTAGACAATTTTTTACTTAAGTAACTACTTTTAACGATTTTGATTTAAATTGAAGCTCTTTCCCCGTACTTAAATCCTATAGATATAGATAAATGGCCCTATCCTCCCCTGCTGCTTTTTACTAATTTATCAAAACTCGATAAAAATTAATAAAACAGAAAATACATTGATTATACTTAACGTTCTTCTGTATTTTAAATTTTTTAATATTATATTGAATATTATAATTTATTTTAACATATAGCTTTTCACTAATTTATTAAAACTTGATAAAAATTAATAAAATAAAGAATACATTTATTATACTTAATGTTTTTGTGTATTTTCAATTTTAAAATGTTATATTGAATATTATAATTAATTCCTGCATAGAGCTTTTCACTCATTTCTTAAAACTTGACAAAATGTAATAAAATAGAGAATACATTTATGATACTTAAATTTCTTGTGTGTGAATTTTTAATTTTTGAATATTACATGTATAATGAATATTACATGTATAATAAAATAATTTGCATGCATATGCATTTATACAGAAACTATACTCTATATGCATGTGTGCGCCATATGTATGCGTATGCATTATAAATATAACATTTAAAAATTAAATTAATGAAACTTTCGTAAATCAAATACTAAGATCACTTAATTTGAAGTGTAGCGCCTCGTCCGCGATCTACTCGTGTACAAACTAATTACTAAGTTTATATTATTTGTCTTTAACTTAGACTTCATCTATAGCTTTCTTAGTGAAAAGTGTGTTAGCCATGCTTCAACTTTATTGACAATGTCTGAATACTTAGTGAATAATAAATATATCTTGTCTTTTTGGAAAGACAACGTATTGGAACTATAGAAGTAGATAGGCTATAGGCATACCAGAACATAGGCATACTAAAACACCCCCTCTCCTCTCAGAATGTTTTGGTACCCGATGAAAGAGGAGGGATCCCCTCTCTCTCTCCAAGATACTAGAACACCCTCTCTCCTCTCAGGGAAAGATTGCAGCCCTCCCAAAAGAGAGGGAAGCGCCTACATTGCTTTGGAAAAGCTCCTCCTTCTCTGATTTTCGAGAAACGTGTGAAAGTGTGTAAATGCATACTTATAAGATAGCAGTCAAAGCTAATAAATTTATCGGAGAAAAATAAATTCCGCTTTCTCACAGTTTAAACTGAAAGATAATAACAAGAATAATAAGCACATCTGCTCGCTCTCGTGAAGTGATGAACCCTCAAAGCTGTTTCCACGTTAGATTGTCACGAGCAGAGATAATTTTCACACACACTTGAAATTACTGTCGATTCTTAAAGAGATAATCTTACGCTCAATAGATCTCACAGGGGTATCTGTGTGGCAAACGCGCAGGTATACACATTTCCTCGACCGCGTGCTTACATACGGAGATAATCTTTTTCATAGCACAATAGATCTCATACGGGTATCTGTCGGACTTCTTGCCCGACACGCGCGCAGGTATACATATTTCCGCATGCTTACCTGGACGTGCGTATACACATCTGACCCATCCCCTTCTCGCTCAGGTATACATATTTTCCCGACCGCTTGCTAGCCTACGCGCAAGTATACACATCTGGCTGATTGCTTGCAGATTAGCAGATAGATTATCTGCCAAGTTAATATGTGCGTATGTGTTAATAATACGTGCTGAAGACTCTCGCATGAAAATTTAAGATATGGGCAGTCAACAATGACCGCTCTCTCTCTCTCTCTCTCTCTCTCTCTTCTATGAGAATAAAGTGGAAATTTTTCGCCAATCGAAGGACTTTTGGCAATTGAAGTGGAAAGGGAAGCTTCGCTGTTCACCGTATTTAAGGACCTGGTGCATGCTTCGTCAGTCAGTTCACTCTTCGTTTTCAAGTTCATTCTTCAATTCAAAGTGTGAGAAGATGGAAGGTATCAACGACAGCATGAAGGCAGCTTTTGAGAAGGTCAACGGCTATAGAACAATTGTCCATCTCTTTAATGTGGCGTGGCAGTTGAT
>QLYP01000139.1:156242-166263 GCA_016647725.1 Nasonia giraulti | reverse complement strand
GTAGGTTTAAGAAGCAAAATGTATAGTATTTTGATTGATGGAGCTGAGACAGTGAAAAAAGCCAAAGGGATAAAATCAAATGTAGTAAAGAAATCAATCACATTCGAAGATTATCGAAAATGTCTTCAAGATCTTGTTATTATAAAACGTGAGCAGTGCAATATTCGTTCAAAATTACACATAGTCCATACTGAAAAACAAGAAAAAATTGCTCTAAGTCCTCACGATGATAAAAGATACTTATTACCTCATAGTACAGATACTTTGCCCTGGGGTCATTACAGAATTATGGAAGAACAGATGGCGCAAGCTGCAATGCATGTAGAGGGGGAAGCGGAGGAGAGGGAATATAATGCAGCTAATGGTAATGAAGCAGAAGAAAAAAGAGAGGGAGAAAATGAGAGGGAGGATAAGGAAACCATTGGCAATGATGCAGAAGAAAAAAGAGAGGGAGAAAGTGGGAGGGGGGATGAATGTGAACAAATCAGGATTGAATACGATGAGCCTGAGGAGTTCATGCACGAATGGGATCCATCATTAGATAAGATAAGATTAGAATCAGAAGAGAGAAGGGATATCTTACTAGAGGCAATGGAAAGGGCAGGAATTGTGGAGGGAAATGGGCTATATGAACGCATGGACAACAACGAGGAGTACATTCGAGAAATCGAAGCGAACAGCGAACCTTCTACAAAGAGACCAAGGCTCACCTAACTTCATAATAAGTAAGTTGTATTTCATAGTTCTCCCTCATTACTTGTCTTTAATACAATTTTCTCTAACATAAATTTTTATTTTTGCTTTTTTTCAGAAAGGATCTATCTGCACTCAACAAGATTGCTGAGCGAGAGTTCTTGCCAAAGAAAAGAGCAACAGACATGGAAAAAGATCATCAGTATATGGTGACAGGACTGAAAGAGGTCAAGACAAGGTTCGGTACGAAGATTGTTGCTGAACTTGATGACAGCTTTCAAGTTTTCTTGCCAGAGAAGATTTCATCGGCTATTCTGAAAGATGAAGCGTTTTTCAATTCACTCTGCAACAGTGCAAATAAACTTTGTTTATTTTTAAAATATCTGGGTGGATCTTCTTTTAAGTTTGATTCTAGTACTCAATAAGAAAGAATAAATCACAAATTGATTTTACAAAGATATATTTTTTATTAACTTGTACATAATAATAATACATGAATAAATTTAATATAATAAACATAATACATCTGCTTTTTTATTTACTACAATCTGATCCTTTTATCCATAAAAAAAAGAACATAAATTGATAATATAGGTACATTAAAGAATCTCATTTTTATTTATCCAACTATTATGCTCGTCACTAAATCCTAGCCATTTAACATATACACGTTTACCACTTTTTCTTAATACTTTTTCTACTAGATAAATTTCAGGATACATAGTTTTATGAATTTCTGTTTCATAAAAGCCACCTGAGACGGTTTTATTGTTATAATCTTTGAGGTGGTATGTTGTCGGATTAGTTTTGACAACTTGCGTTATTGTAAAAATTTCAGTAGACCAGTTTGGTGTGTAACCTTTTTGAAAAACATTTTTTATCCTACTTATTCGTACTTTATCTCCTACTTTAAATTTCGGCTTTTTCACTGGCGACTTTTCATTTGGAAAACGTCTCTTGACTTCTCGCTCATTTGCCCGTGTAACATTTTCAGGCTCGATTCCTGTTGTCCGATGTTTTCTCGAATTATACGCTTTGAGCAAGTTAGGTAGAATATCCATCCATTTATAGCTTCCTTGTTTGCTGAATTCTGTCCACATTGCATTTTTTAACGTTCTATTGAATCGTTCGCATATACTTGCATGAAGATTACTATGTGAAGAGTATAAGTGTATATTATGCTTCTTCATAAGTTTTTGAAAAAATGGATTGTAAAATTCTTTTCCTTGGTCAGTTTGTAGATTCTTCGGTACTCGTCCTTCTTTCAGTATTGACTTCATAGCTGTAGTAACATCATTACCACTCTTTGACTTGACTGGCACGGCCCATGCATACTTTGAAAATATATCTATGACAGTGAGTAAGTAATGAAAACCTTTGTTTTCTTTAGAATATGGTATCATTTCTACAAGATCAGCTTGCCAAGTCTCGTCTATTCCACGTATGTCATATTTTCTTCTCTTGTATCGCCGACGTGCTGGCTTATGCAGCTCTTCAGCTACTCTATGACGTTCCATCTTCGTTTACAGTAGATGAAAATCCATCTGGAAATTTGTCTATACGAACTTTTAATTGTTTATTCACTTCTTCAATTATATAATCAACACCAGAGTAATTGCGAAGAGTTGTATTATAAAGATAACGCAATTTTGCATCCACTTCCAATTGATGTTTTTCAACTTGCTGCTTGTATTCTTCTATAACTTCACCAATTCCAGAAATTTTAGCAGCTATATAATTTATTTCAGTTTGTAGAATAACTTTCAATGAATGCAAGGTGATTGCATCGTTTGGCTGATTGGGTGGTCCTAGGTTACAAAGTCGCTTGTTTTCTAAATTAAAATCACCGTCCGGTGTAAAATTGAAACCAATGCCTGGAGGACCACGACTTACTTGCGAGCCCTCAAGTTTTCTTCCAAACACATCGAGACTCATGGTAGTACTGATGCAAAGAAGAAAGTTGCGTGTCAATATATATGCCCAGCTTCACGTAATTCCTCAATAATCGACTGGATTTCATTGTCGTGATTATTATTTCCAGCTGATCGTTCGGCAATCAATAGTCGAAGTCTCTCAGTAAGCTCGTTTGGATCATCCCAGTAGACGAGATCAATGGAAGAACTTTTCTTAGCTATTTTATATTTAGGTATGAGTCCTCCTCCGCTGCTGCTGTTCTTTTTACGTGGAGTGCTGCGGAACATTGGTGCTAAAATATTCTTATATTTATTACTTCTCGACATTCGTATAGACTCATCTTTGCTGAATTTTTTCCGATGAGCATTTGTTGCTTCCAGAATCTTGCGATAATTTGCACGATCTGATGAGCTCAGAAGAAGATCATCCGGATATTTTTTAAATAGCAATTCCATTAGTCCACTCGTTTTAGGATAACTTTCATTTCTGACTTTGACATATTTATCATCAAATTCAATTTCTGAATCACCAATCATATACACTTAATCAACCTTTCGCACTCCGTATATATTATCAATCGTTCTACGGCTTTTATCTAGCAATGTTAAAAAGTCTTCAGCTGATTCATTTTTTCCACTCGCAGATCTAAATGTAGAATTGGTTATTGTGTCAAAAGCATCATCATCATCATCATCATAATCATAAACAGTATAATCCAATAAACTTGATTTATTGTTCTTATTTTGATCGTTGAGCAAACTCGATCGATCGATTCTCATTCATTTTTTCATTTTTTTACTGTTGTTTTGATCCAAAATGAGATTGGACGGTTGCTGTAGTGGGCTTTTACTTTTCATCTCAACAAGTTTCTCAAGTGGTGTGATGACTGGTTTTAGAATGTCACCGATGACTTTTTCAAAATCATCTTTCTCCTGTTTTAATAAAGTGTATTTTTTCTTAATAGCCTCACGAGCTCGCAAGAGCTCACTAAGAACATTCTTCTCTTTCGTGAAGTCTGACATGCTGACGTGTCGATGTCTACAACTGAACTGTAAGTATGAGACTCATAATTCCTTTTTTATTGCAAAACAATCAAATCCTTTTCTGTATCTACCCTCATTCATCGGTCTATCTTTGTCAATAACAATAAATCCATATTTATCATTCTTCCAACATTCAGAACAAAGATTCCGAAATTCGTTGAAAGTTAAATCGGTATTCACATGATCTTCATAGATATGTTTAAGATTTACATCATCTTGTCGATAAATTACTAACAAATTGACATTATCTCTAATGAGATGTTTTCCTATATGAGCATAAGATTGACATAGATAGAAGCTATCTACACTCTTATGTCTCCCCATACAGAAGAATGCTCTGACGTTATCCTGCTTCTCACATGCCACATCATCAAAAATCATTATTGAATTTGGAAGGGCTTCATCTGGAGATACTACAGATTCATGCTCACTGAACGGAAGATATGATACTCCTTCAATCGGATCCAAGACATTTTTGAGAAATTGATACTTTGGCTGATTCAAGGATTTAGAGTATACATACAAATTCTCAAACCTAAGACCATTGGGGTGTGTAATTAAAGCCAATAAACTATTTGTTTTTCCACAGTTTGATGGACCACAGAATACTGCTCGTATACTATCTGGCAGTAATTCCCCATGACGCTTCTTTCTCTTCTCTTTTCCAAAATCAAAATTCGTGACAGGGAGTTTGACGTTCTGCTCGGTAAAATCCATGTTCACACATCAGAGTCAGATTCAACATTGAGCTCTCGAAATATAAATGCTCGTTTTATACCATGAACGTCAGTTGTGAATCAACACTCGAAGAGAGATGATCATACACAAATCTCAGAAACAGCCGAAAGGCTATGGATTGCTTGATAAAGTTATCAATAACTTACCTGTTGAAATGCATCTTCCTGGATATCAATACTGCGGTCCCGGAACTAAATTGAAAAAGCGAATGAAAAGAGGAGATCCTTTTGCTGTTAGCAATGCTATGAAATTAAAAGGAAAAACCGGAATGGGATTGAAATTTAATAAGTTAGTGACTGCGGCTAAAAAATCAATGTCAACAAGTAAAAGTTCTCGCAAGGTTATTCAATCAGCCTTGAAGGGTGCACGTCAAGCTGTTAAAAGTGTAGGTGGAAAGAAAAAAGTTATCATTCCACGTGTTCTGACGCTTCCATCAAAAATTGGTGGAGTTCTTCCTTTTCTCATTCCATTGTTCGCAAGACTAAGTGCAACCGGTGCTCTAGCAGGAGGCGCTGCTGGAATAGCTAAAGCAGTTAATGATGCTAAAGCTGCGCAGAAAAATCATGAAGAAAGTAAGAAGCATAATAAGACCATGGAAGCTATTGCTTTAGGCAAAGGTCTTCATCTTAAGCCCTATAAAACTGGAATGGAATTATTTATGAAACCTCATATCGGTCGTGGTCATCAAGTCAGTAGAAAAAAAAACTTCGATTTAACTTTGCCAAATCGTGCACTGACTGACTATGATCTAAAAAAATATGCTCATATGATGAAAATCTCAGATTTCAGAGGTGTTTTCATGAAAAATGGCAGTGGTAAACTTGGACGACTTTCAAAATAGAGGTACTCACTGGGTTTGCTATCGCAAACGTGGTCCTGAAGTGATTTATTTTGATAGTTTTGGTGATCTTAAACCTCCTAAAGATCTCATGTTGTATTTTAACGTGAAAGAAGTTAAATACAACTATAAAAGATATCAAAATTTTGACTCATTTATATGTGGCCATCTTTGTCTCTTTTTCTTAGCTGGGAGACTATAAAAGAGGTGCTCACTGACGAATACAATCATTATCTTCCGATCAGTCATGGAAGATAGCTTCAATTTGAGTCTCTCAAGAAACTCATCTGTCTTAGAAGCGCAATATTTTCCTTCGATTGAACTACCGAAGCATAAAAATGTTGTCTTGGGTTTAGTTGAACTTTTATCATTTAACTCTATTCCCAATGTTGACTATTCAAATAATAAACTGCATTTAAACGGAGATATTATTATTAATATTCCTACTGGTAGTTATGAGATTGATGCTATTAATCAATTTTTACAAGCAAATTTGAAATCCAAAGGAATCGAATTCTCGTTGAAAGCTAACAACAATACTCTTAGAAGTGAAATTCTCTGCAGTCATCCGATAGATCTCACACCTCACGATTCCATAGGCCGTCTCCTTGGCTTTGCTCCTCGCACTCTCGAAGAGAACATTCAACACAGCTCTGATTTACCAGTGAAAATATTGAGAATCAATGCACTCAGAGTTGAGTGCAATATTACTGGAGGTGCTTATATCAATAATAAGAAAGTTCATACAATCCATGAGTTCTTTCCCAGAGTGCCTCCGGGATATAAAATCATAGAAGTTCCGTCACACGTCATATATCTACCGGTCAGTGTCAAGTGCATAGATCATCTACAAATTCAAATTGTCGATCAGGATGGAAATTTAGTGAATTTTCGAGGAGAGGAAATCACTATTAGACTTCACATCAAATCTGTATAATGGGTATCGTTTACAATTCTGGATCATATATAAATCAGTCATCATGGCAACCAGTCATCAGTCGACCGAAGAAACTCAAACCGTTAACACGCAAGAGCATTCAGTTTCTGAAAAGTCTAGGACTAAAAGTTCGTGGAAAAAATTCACGTATTCTTTGCTGTTTCCAGAAAAATGGACGAAATTCTAAGCATTCGATCAGGTGTCGTATTTGATGAGTCTATTGGTCATTACGAAGTACATGCACATCAACCATACTCATCATTAAGTTTTGACAACAGTGATGAAATTCGTATTTCTATCCAACATCAAGATCTATGTCTTTTACCATCGCGCAGCTCTATCCATATATGTGGAAAGTTGCAAGTAAAAGGTGGATCAGCAGCAGCACTTGCTAAAACTAAATTTGTCAACAATGGCATTTGTCATCTGTTTGATGAAATTCGTTATGAGATTAATGCTGTGGAGATAGATAAAAGTAAAAATGTTGGTCTGAGCAGTGCTATGAAAGGATTGATTTCATTTAATTTGAATCAGAATGATATGCTGGAGAATGCAGGCTGGCTTGGTATTCAAGACAATATCAAATCGGTCGTAGATGACAAGGGCAATTTTGACGTTGCGATTCCACTGAGTATGATCTTGGGTTTTGCAGAAGACTATAAAAAGATTATAGTTAATATGAAGCATGAGCTCATTCTCACAAGATCGAGAAGCGACTTGAATGCAATAATCCAGGAAGGTACTGTAGCATCTGGTGTAACTACTTATGAAGATTACGAAGTAAAAGTATCAAAGATTGAGAGGATGATGCCATATGTTGTTGCATCTGATAAACAAAAAATCCAGCTATTGAATTTCATTGGTAAAGATAATCCTATCTCCATGTGTTATCGTTCTTGGGAGTTATTTGAATATCCTCTTCTCCCAAGCACTACTAAACACGTCTGGACAGTGAAAACATCAAATCAATTGGAAAAACCTCGTTTTGTGATTCTTGGACTGCAAACAAAGAGAAAATCAATGAGAACTGCAAACGCCAGTCGATTTGACCATTGTGAGTTGAGTAATGTGAAACTTTTCTTGAATTGACAATATTATCCATACAACAATATGAATCTCGACATAGCTAAAAATCAGTTTGCAATTCTCTATGATATGTATGCTAATTTTCAAAAATCCTACTATGGAAGAGATCCGCAACCGCTGCTGACAAAGTCTTCGTTTCTCAACTTTGCACCACTCGTAGTTATTGACTGTTCACGACAAAACGAATCTCTCAAGAGCGCTCCTGTCGATGTACGTCTGGAGTTTGAGGCTAAAAAAGATTTTCCTGCTAACACTTCAGCCTACTGTCTGATCTTACATGATCGCATCGTTCAGTACAATCCTATTAGTGGAGATGTCAAGAAGCTCGTCTAAGCTGCATTGGAAAATGGAGTATGCAGTAGACATGACTGGTTTCAAGCAAACCGAAGAAGATTATATTCTAAAGGAATTAGCAATCATACCTCTCAAGGAAAATAGTGCAGATCCTATTGTTCTAACATTCAAAAATCCCTTCTCATGGAAAAAACTCTCAGACAAAATGAAAAGGGAAAACAAATGGCTCAAACATAATTATCATGGCATCAGGTGGAAAACGGATGGACATGACTACTCTCAAATCGGAAACTTGCTTCGTGATGGTTTATATAATGCATCAAAAATTTTTGTCATTGGTGCTTTAAAACAGAAATGGCTTCAACGATTCAAATTTCCTGTTCACAATATTGAACAGTATGGCTATCCATCAAAACAATCTTTTAAGTGTGTCACAGTATGCACAAATCATAATCCAAGCTATATGACGACCTGTGCAGTGCACAACGTCAAACTCATGAAATTGTTCTATCAGCATAAACTGTATAATAAAAAAAAATAAAAAAAAAGTAGAGAACGTTATAGGCATTCCAAAATATAATAGAGAGAGAGAGGGGAAAAATTATCCCCACTCTCTCATCGGGTACTAAAACACTCTGAGAGGAGAGGGGGGTGTTTTAGTATGCCTATGTTCTGGTATGCCTATAGCCTATCTACTTATAGACGAACAAAAGAAGTCTATAATTTTATACCTTTTAAGAAAATTTGGTTTGGAGGTGACTTTCGGAATTAAGTCTTTATTACGTAGGATACTTAGTAGCTTTTTTAATAATTATAAGAAAAAACTTAATTAATTATTACCAAAAAATAAAAGAAACTGAAATATTTAACACTGTACACGAAAAGTGGCTAGAAAATGATTTTGTTTTTGAATACAACCAATCAGAAGAAAAAACTCGGGAAAAAAGTAATTATTTACTTTATCGTAAAAAAATATTATTGTGAGTGTTAGAAAACATTTTTGCACTTTACAAAACATTGAATTGTTTTATTCATTTTCGTATCAAACTGCTCCTTTTGGTATAGTTTACACAAATTAAAAAAAATAGTCTTGTTTATTGTTGATTACGAGATTCTTTATTTTTCTTTTATCTTCGTTAATTACTCACAAGTCCATCGCTGATTAGCCTCGTAGCATAAATAGAGCGACGTTAAAAAAAAAAAAAAAATTACTCACAAGCTATTTTAATTTTGCGCATAATTATATGGATATTTTGTTAAACATTAATGAAAACTATTTTTTTTGTGAAATATATAAAAATAGGTCGTCCTAAAGTTTTATACGAAGATGCATCTGAGAAAACAAGACGAAGAAGAAATTATGCTTTAGCTGATAGTGTAAGCATGGATGAGCTTTGTAATACTGCCAAAAAGAAAATAAAGTTAGATGGAAATAGAGACGGAGCTACGTTAATAGATAAACGTTTTGATCATGAATCTGCCACTGAGCTAATGACTACTATCAAAATTTCTCAGAGTTTAACAATGAAAAAAAATGACATCTGAGAAAGTTTTAGAAATGTTGATAACATGTAATCTAACAACAAGTTCCTATAACGAGATAAGAAGTAGAGCTCGAAGACATGGACATGATTTATATCCATCTTACAAACACGTATGTGTTCTATATATTACGCTTACATTTTTGAAATATCTTTTAGCGGATATAAAAAAGTGAAAATCAATGTACATTCGCCAGGCACAATAAATTTGAATATTTGGAATGTCAGCCATGACACTATTCATGTATTTCTTATGGGAGGTATCCTGGCTGAAGTTTCAAATATTATTTAAAATATTTATTTTGTTTTTAAAGAAAAAAATTACATTTTAATTACACATTCTCGTTCATTTAAAATCTATAATCGGAAAAATCCGACTGTTTTATTTATTCGAACCGTTTGCTTTAACTACCTTATGCACGACTGACCAATACGCCAGCGCTGAAATCTCAACACTGGCCCTACGATTTCACGAACATTGACGGAAAATTATTTCGATAAAATAGCTGCCTATTTATCGAGGCCTTTTCAAAATTCTGTCAAACTTAAAAATATTCCAAGCGCTTAATTCGGATTTCTACTACTTATTATTGAGAGATGATTAATTAATATATAAGCTACAATTATAACATAGAAACAATAAAAATGTTTAAAATTTGTCTTCATCCTGCCCGAAACATCGATAATAAGATTTCATCTCGGTTTGAATCTCACGCTTTTTAATTATAATAAAATATATTCGCCCAAGATCTTGCTTTCTGGCCAAGATCCTGCCTCATTAAATCTTCATGAATAAATTTATAAGTAGAATTAAGATATTCGGTTCAGAAATTTTCATCCTCAATTCTCCCCCTCAATTCTACCCCTCAATTCTTCCCCTCAATTCTCCCCCTCAATTCTACCCCTCAATTCTTCCCCTCAATTCTCCCCCTCAATT
>QLYP01000139.1:137818-156232 GCA_016647725.1 Nasonia giraulti | reverse complement strand
CCTCAATTCTACCCCTCAATTCTTCCCCTCAATTCTCCCCCTCAATTGTTCCCCTCAATTACTCCCCATCAATTAATTCCCCTCAATTAATCTTCCTTAAGTACTTCCCCTTAATGTCCGTTATTCAACGGCTCAATCATACTAGATAGTTATCTGCGTATAAGAGTCGTCCGTTCGTGTAGTGAGAAAACTTGAGTACAAACTCACAAAAGATGAAACTCACAACTGATTAAAAAATGTTTTTTTTTTCATGAGTGTATATGCTATAACGTGTCGACGACGTTAGCGGTTGTATACACATCACAGGCCAATTTTCAGGCAGGTGCATCTCGTCCGATAAACGCGCGATTTTCCGAGAATTCAAAGCTTATAAACTTTGCGAACGAATTGAATAAACATCGTGGCAATCGCTTGCGAAGTATTTTGCTTTTTCGAGACTTTAAATTACAGGGTGGATCTACGACTGCCGGCCACTGGATGCACGGCAACCGTAAGAATTCAATATGAGAGATGGACATCGAAGGTTTCTCGCACAACTACGGCAGAGTATATCGCGCATGATAGTAAATCATATCAATTTAGAATTATTATAGAAATTTATTTCGAATAGAGTGATTGCGTTAAAAAGTCAATGAAGTGCAGAACAAAAATCTACAGCACCAAAGTGATGATACTTAACAGCTCGTGAAAAGCCTATAACAGGTACTCTGTGGCTACATAAAGTTTAGTATAAAGTTGCATATCAAGCGCTACGATGTACGGATGTGATATATTATACGAGTATACACAATGTAACATAATCATATAAGCAGTTCAACAATTTCATAATATGTAGTGCTACGATATTAAGATAAGCATAGAGCAAAAGTAAGTTGCATCCAAAGAGAGTCGCGCCCCTCCGCGCTTTGGAAAATCGCAACATAAGTGAAAGGGCTTTTTTGGCACCGAAGCTCAAAGGTGCGGAGACTCGTGCCCTGTTCAGTGGCGCCAATCTATATTATTCCTACAATTCGGCAATGGACGTTTTCTTAATTGAATCCAATGCATCGTACACACGCAAAATAATTTGAGCAGATCTGAGTTTACAGACTGATTGCAGAAGCGGATGCGTTGCATACGTTGCAAAAAAAGTTGCTTACGTTCCTTACTTTCTTCCCGTCAACAAAAGACGGTTATTATGATTTTTCTTACCAATAACGAACATCTCGTTATCAACAACAAACATCCGTTAACCTGTTTCGATCCTACGATGGCTGTTGAATTTTGGAAACTTGTGGTGTGTCAATGGATAGAGGAGGTGGTAAGTTTTGTATAGATTATCGTAAGAGTTATTATTTTTAACGCGTTTTTTGTATTTACTTAGGAGTCAAGCGAATCCGAAGACAACGGCTACATTTCCGATAGGGAAGAAGTTGTTGGGGTCGCTGACGAATTCGTGGAATATCCATGTCATGGAATTTCTGGATCGAGCATTTATATTAATGGGTTGTGTTTTATTTGTCTGCTGCACCCGACATCTTCCGCTTATGTGAAAGTTTGTCGTACTCCACATGATGTTTCTGTAAGTGATTTTTTCTTGTGTTATTTATTTGTTTCTATTTTTTATAGCACTGGGTGGCTTAAATCTGCATTTAAGTCACGCAAATCCGTGGCGTAAGTAACTCTTTTTGGCACCGTGTATATCACCTCACGCTGCCAGAAAGGGCTACTTATGCCATGGATTTACGTGACTTGGCGCATTTAATCAAGCAGTGCTATAAAATATTGTACGATACTCGAGTCGTATGTTCATTTTCCGGCACGGCGTAAGCACCCTAGCTACGCTCAGACGCTTAACCTCGCCGTGCCAGAATGTGCCTCATACGACACTTGTATCGTAATATACTATTGATTTCTTTTTAATCGTTTTATTTTTTTTATATAGCTGTCTTATAGCTTCGCTATCGGACAACAGCTGCAGATAGGGAGCTGGGAGATGTGTCATGATGAAATATGGGAATTGCCGAAGGCTACAAAAATATGTCCGGAATGCCACAATACCATGGATTCTGCTGCTCTGGTAGGACAGGAGGTATGTGGTTTTTTCTTTCGGTGAAGTGTAAAATTAAGTTTAAAACTTTTCCTTTTTTCTTTCTAGGAGTGGATTGAAGCCTTTAACTCACGACTCCTATTCGATTAACGACAGCGGAAAATTTTCTGTTGTAATTTTTAATAGTTTTGTTTTGTTATTTTTTTAATGTTTTTGCTTGTGTTGTTCCTGAATCACTGCTGACGCCTATTAAGGAATTTACTGGTAAATACTTCATGAAAATCGATTCGTTTTTCGCTACAATGCACATCGAGAGACTAGTGTAATTAATTGAAATTATCTGTTTCAGCTAACAAACTGCGCAGTTTTTACATCGAGTTGGCTCATTGCGGCCATCTGGGCTTCTACGAGGGCGGCCTCCTCTACCCCAACCCGATAACTTGACTAGATCGCACTCTCATCTCTCTCGGCGGGACGGTCTCGACTGTGAACTCGAGCCACCATCTCTCGCCGAGGACGTCATCTCCGTGGTGGTACGCATGGGCACGCAAACCTTCCACTCGAACGTCGTCGGCTTCTTGCGAGACATGGATCACTAACTGCGCACCACTCTCAGAATTAAACAGGACGAGCTCGTCCAGAACATGATCTTCCCTTGGAAAAGGGATAGGGAGCCTTCTATTCAAACCAACTTCTTCGGCAGCCCCACCACCATCTACACGAACAAACAGACCGGTATCGTCGCCTACTTGGAGATCGACAACCGCAAGCGTACGATGACTCAGGGCTCGGTTTGTTTCCCTACAGCCAACGAAGCCGCTAAGTATCTGGCCGTCACTGCGTCGAAACACTCCTTGTCAAGAAACTTCCCCATCGAGAAGGTCGAGAGCGTTGTCGAGCCCAAAAAAGAACTTTTGGCGAGCTAAAGTTATAATAAATTATTATTATGTATTCTGAATTTCAGATATATTGTTATCAATTTAACCAGCAATCACGTCGACGAATCTAGAAAAATTGATACGCCAGGTTATTGATATCCTTTTTATAATTGAAGCACCAGGTTACGTCCCTCGATTTTCGTCATTCGTTTCATCTACTTAAATCAAGAAACGTTGATTAAGAATTCACGCACGTTCTCAATTGTCAGAGCGTTGGCAAAAAGTAAATACATCTAATACGTGATTTTAAGTTTATCACGCATTTGTAGCTTCCTCAATTAGTTTACATTAATAATGCGCGTCGCATTTATACATAATTATTACGTGTCGAGTGCGTGTCGCTGTTGCTGTATAAATATGTGCCTAGGCTTGTTTTATTTTGAGGGCATTTGACAGCGTAACTTAATAATTTCTCTAATAAACTGAAATGATATCGTAATATTTTGTGTGTACGTAGATCAAAAATCTTTTTTGATACCATTGATTATATTTCCGAAAGAAACAAAGGCGGATACATCGCAATAAACAATGCTATACCTACTTTTGTCATTTCCGAATTTCGTAATCAGTGAGAAAGTCTATAGCTGACAGTGATAAATTGACGATTCCAGTAAATCTTTTGATCCAACAATACACGAAATTAAACCGTTAACTGCAAAAATATAAAAGTCTAGAGCAATTCATTTATTTACGACTAACTCTTAAATACTATAGTTTTTATTCTCGTATCTTCCGCGAGCGCTGCAGTTGTTTTCGAAAATTTCTCTATTTCCGTTAAACTCCTCGTCGCCAATCAGACATTCCAAAAATCCTCAATAACAAAAAAGGCAACGACCGTAAATTTGCAAAAGCAAAGCACCTGCACGAGTTATAGGTGCGGCGAGAACATTTGCGAGTGTTTACCTATCAAGCAAAGGAGATCACCGCATCAGCGTCTTTCGCTGCAGCAGTTCTCGGCCATCGACCGTCACTCGAGACGCGAAAATAGCCACCGCAGCGTCGCGCATACGTTCAGCAGCCGAATATTTCTCGAATCATTTATAAATTTTTTCTCGCAGTTTCCTGATGTGTAGGATATTGTAAATCATTATTCCATGAACGTCGGTTACTCGCATTTATACACACGGTCATGCGCATTAGGGCGTCTAGAAGCTTCGTCGAAAATTCGCTGTATGGATATAGAGGTATGCCTGCAGCAGGCCGTGTTTACACTGGTTCGCGCCGTCTAAAAATACAGCGAGACGTGTGACTGGTTTAATTATAAGAACAAGTGGCATAAATAGCAGGATGCCATTTGCAATGTTTAACTTTTAGCTCGTTTATTCTATGTTTGCTCTCTTATGTAGGAATGAGAATGTTCGGGATACATACATCCTACAAGCGTGGAGTCGCCGGTTGGCGTAGGCGCAGTTGGCCGACTAGACTCACCTCACGCTTCGGCCGAAATCGAAGGTGAGGAGAGCGAGGTAGTTTGCATTAACACACCAACGCACCCTCGTTGCGATCTGATTAGCCTACTGCAGGAAGTGACACCACTCCCAGTGCAGCATATCGAATCGAAAGCAGGCATAAGCTTACTGAACTTAACCGAAATCTTCATTTCGGTAGACGAGGAGTCTCAGGGCGGGGGCGAATTTTCCCAGCTCGTTCGTGATTTATTCCTTGAGTACCAGCGATCTAATGGAGCTGACGTGACGGTTGGACAGGAGGGAGTGACTTCGGATGACAGCAAAGCTGGTTACGATGGAGGTTCCAATACGAGAAAGGTATACCCAAGCTCGGTGACAATATGTTCCATAATTTTGTCAGATACAAAAGAATCCTGGTCAGATTTTGAATAGAATATACCGTTCTACACCGGCGGCCCCAGCAAAATTCGCCTTCAGGAGTACTAGAGATTCCGCTGCTAGGACTTCTTTAACAACATATACGAGTATTACTTGATCTACAAAAACCGCAGTGACATCCGCGACATTTATACCAAGTACCAGAACAGCATCGGTCTCTACGTCTTTGACGGAGCACACTGTAAGTACTAGATTCTCAGATATAGTAAAAAAAATCTGGCAAGTCAATCGTTGAAGCAAGCTTATGTCCTCAGCTTGCGAGTGCAATCCAACCGGATCCCACAGTTTGATCTGCTCGAACTACGGCGGTAATTGCCAGTGAAACCCCAACGTGGTGGGTCGCAGTTGCGGCCAGGTACCTACGGCTTTGGCCCCGAGGGTTGCGTGCCCTGCGACTGCGATGGCGTCCGTGCCCGGGACAACTTCTGTGATGCAGAGACTGGCCGCTGTAAGTGTCGACCTAACACCTACGGACGAAGCTGTGATCAGTGTAAACCTGGCTTCTAGAACTTCCTGCACTGTTGGCGCTGTGAGTGCAACGGCCACAAGGACAGCTGCGACTCCAAAACCGGTGCCTGTCAGTCTTGTTGCGACTCGACAACCAGTCACAACTGCGGACACTGTATTGAGGCATTCAACGGTGATTTCCGTATCGGCGTCGAAATCCCCTGCAGACCTTCTCCTTGTCCCGGAACCTTGGAGAGCGGCCACGCCTATGCCGACAGCTACTCCCTCGATCCCGTTAGCCACGATGTCATCTGCGAGTGCTATCAGGGCTACGCCGGTCCCCGGTGCGCTGATAATTTCTACGGCAATCCCGAGACTGCCGGCGGCAAGTGCCAGCCCTGCGAGTGTAGCAACAACACCGATCTTAGGCACCGAACCAGCGGTGTTCCAAAGGCAATAATAAACTTTAGTTTCATTTTCCAAAAAAATGAAACTCAAGTTTATTATTTGAGCGCGTGTACAGCCCATCTATACACTTTTATGCTTTACGTATATTAAAATCAAAATTTTCACTACAACGAACGTGGGGGTTGGCGAGTGAAGCGAGCAGGCGGGGCACCCCCTAGTTGTTTTAAATAAATATATAATTACAAATCATATATAATTACAAATGTTGTCCTATTTTTGTATTTAATTTCAAACTGAAAATTGAGTCTATCAATGCAGCATACTAATATTTTTTTTCATGAGTTTTTATACGTATATAGCATAAGTCGCCAAATATGATAATGACAACAGTCTGGACTGATCCCGAAGCCCGATTGTTTCGATTCAGCGCGACCTCCCTTTCACGATTCTGACAATTGCGTGGGTAGGACTCATAACACCTAGCAATACTATAAAGGATGCATGCAAATGCTTAAACGCTTATTTATAACTCGCTTTACGATTGAATACGATTCAGTACGAGATCGGTAGTCTAGGCTCGGAGACGATAGATTCAGACGATAGACAACACATTCACCGATAATCAATTATATTCGATCATCGCCTCATACGTAAAAATATTCATAGTACGGTTTATTGATATTTGTATTTCTCAATACAGATTGTTAAAGCAAAAAAAAGGCATACCCACAGAACTTGCAGTTCAATGAAACAAGGTATGAAGTTTCGCAGAAAAATTTGATGGAACAAACAGTCAAAAGCCTATGCAATATTTTGAAGTTACCACCTTGTGAAGACAATACTAAGCGAAAATGAGTTTTTTTCGTTAAATATGGGTTTGATGGAACGAACACGAATAGATACAAACAAAAATCGAACGAGATATTGGAAATGCTTTCCATATTATAAAATAATAGTAATAGGACGCAAACGTGGGAGGAAAAACAGCGAAAAATCGAACAAAAAGCTACAATTAGTTGATAGAAATAATGGTAAAATTTATTGGTCAAATTCGAGACCATCAACTAGATTCTGTCGACCTATAAAAATTTGCTATTAAAAAAGAACTGACGAACTTTGTAAAATAGAAGAAGCTGATTTGAAAGAACAAATCGACTATTTAAATAATTTCCGTTAAGAACATAGAAAACATCACTTTAAGTAGTCAAATTGTTTTTATCTATTTCGACTATCCTTATGTGGGTAACGATATTCTTTCATATCCAAGATGTACATCACTATTATTTCATTAATCATTATTATTAAAATGCAAACTATTTTTATTAGTCCTTTATCAATAAAAACATTATTTTTAGGTTTGCAATGCTTTACACGATACGTCATCACAAAGGTATTTTGTTTGCGATGCAACTATATCCCAGCTAAACAATATTAATTGTTTGCTTAATAAACCAACCAAGGAATCAACCTTACAGCATGGATTGTCAGTCCTCCATACACATATTCGATTTATGAAGCTTGTTTTACATATTTCCTATCGCATGGAACTTACGACGAGGCGACTCGTCGTGCGCCGTATCCTTCGGCGTGCTCTGTGTCGTGTGCGCGAATTGTTGCTAACTCGTGTATGTGTTTCTCTGTTTTTCGGTGCGAGTGTTTTTGGCGAGGAGTGTAGGAAGCCGGAGGACAAGGAGCGACGACAAGGATTCATGGAAGCAGTGAGTTCGGGGAAAAGAAGAAGGACCGAGTGTGAGAGTGTTCGCAGCATGTGTGAGCGAATATGCGCGTTGAGCATCGCAGGGGAGCGGGTTTCTGGGCGCGAGTTGAGCGTGAGCGGGGACGCAAGCCGTCGGGAGAAAGGGCCGCATCGACGGCCACTAGCCTGATTTCAGGCTAGTCGGGGCGCGAGTAGAGTGCGGTCGTATGGGTCAGGACGATTCGCGAGCGCTGATTGGCCGGGCCGGAGCGGAGAGAGCACGCATCGCAGCGGCGGCCGGCGCGGCGCAATACTTCTTGTTTGACCGTTGCCCGAGACGCGCGTATCGGTGTAACAGTCTAACGAGCTTACTTGTGCCTCGCGAATTCGTGAGTGTCGGGATAGCGCGTACATGTGTGCAAGGAGTCGAGAGAGAGAGAGAGAGAGAGAGAGAGAGAGAGAGAGAGAGAGAGAGAGAGCAGGTGTGAGAGAGCGTGGTGGAGAGTAAGGCGAGGCGAGGCTGGAAGAAAACGTTCCATCTGAATCCAGACCGGTCAAGGCGACTAGGATCGTGAGGAGACGACCAGCGACGCAAGGTCAGTCCAGTACCGGGAGGTGCCGAGGAAGAAGACGGGGCGAGGAAGTAGACGAGGCGAGGAAGAAGATGAAACGATCAGCAAGCCAGAGGCAGTCTAGTGTCTGAATTGTAAGTTGAAACTTACTCAGGCTGAGCCCTGACCTTTGTCCAGCGTGCGGAGGCAGCGAGCCTCGAGAGAGTGCGAGAGTGCGCGTGAGTGTGTGTGTGCGAGCGGTAAGTCGAATCGGCCGCTAAGCCGATGGTCGTAGTGTAATAGCCGAGTTCAATAATAAAAAGAGTCGTAACGAGAATTCAACGTGTTCTGATTTTCCGACCCTTACACACCGCTGTAACCCGAACAGCGGAATCCTCGCGGAATTCCCTTCGAGATCTACTCAAGAAATAATAGTGTCAAGGCTTCGGGACAGGGTTGAGACGCAAATTCTCACCCCAGATTGACCACGTCACAAATGGCGCCCTGAACGTGGGGCTCGGCGGAATTTAGTGTAATCGGAAATCAGAAATTGTGCGCGGAGAGTTTTGCCGGAAGCGTGTGATTCATCGGAATGTGTGTGAGTAGAGTATGCAGTTGTGTTAGGTTAAGAGTTGAGATCGCGAAATTCGGCCATGGCCGGTAGAGGTAGGAGAAACGTCGAGCACGATATGATGCGGGAGCTCATGCGAGACCGAGAGTTGCGTGGGTTAAAGCTAGACGTAGCACAGCTTACCCCAGCTGTGCTAGTAGCTGAGTTAGAGGAGGGGAGGCTCAGCACTAGGGGTACGATCGAGGTTTTGCGGGATCGTCTGACGCGCGCTGTTATTCGCGACGAGAGACCAGAGTTGGCGATGCCTTGGCTTCCAGACGATCTGCGTATGTCAGACTCCTGCAGAAAGAACGTTGCCGGAACAATTCTACTTGTTTTACTATTTAATGTTTTGCAATATTAAGTTAAATACTAACGATGAAATACAATACAAGTCAAACAGCAGGTATTTACATAAAAATTGTAAAAATGCTTGTAAATGAAATAAGTAAAACTATTTGTCCGCTATATGAATAAATATTAATAAATAAAGTTATAACATATTTTTATCATCATCATCACAACAAATTAGAAATATAATTTAATTTGAAATAGAATTTGCGGTGATGCGATAGTATAAGTTTGATTGTTTATATGAAGGTTCCAAAGGAAAAAGAACATGTCATTATTGCTCGTAAAAAGCAGATTCAAGATGGGCTTCATGAAGAGATTGGCATATTAGTGGATGTTCCAACACAAGGCTCTGGAAATACTAATGATGTCAACACAGCTAGAAGATTTTTTAACAATTTTTCATGTTGTTGCAAGAATTACAGGTATAGATATTTTGTATTATCTAGCTATATAATTAAATATATAGCTGAGCTTGCCTGTTTCGTATACTAGTTGCGTATTTATTAATTTAGCTTGAATACACTAATAAAAAGCTTTTTCGATGTACAAAAATAAAATGCAACAATTAATGAAAATTACGAAATAAAAAAATTCTAAGGGTTTTCCTACACTGTCCGATTTTTCAAATCCATAGAAATCACTGTGGGAGAAACAGTTCAATAAATTATACTTAAAAACGAATATTTTTACTGCGGTAGATATTATTTTGGTTTCGACCACGATCGAAGATCGTTTTAGCTCATATTTCTGCGAATTAGGTAAAATAGACGAAATTCTAACGATTTTTAGCGTTAATAAACTTTCAAATCAATAGAAATCACTGCGGGGAAAAAGATTCATAAAATATACTTAAAAACAAACATTTTTACTGCGGCAGATGTTATTTTGGTTGCAACCACGCTCAAAGAGCGTTTTAGTTCATTTGTCTGCGGATTCGGCAAAATTGATGAAATTCTAAGAGTTTTCAGCGTCCGTGAAACTTTTTCAAATCAATAGGAATCACTGAGGGGGAAAAGATTCATAAAATATCCTCAAAAACGTACATTTTCACTGCAGTAGAAATTATTTTGGTCGCAACCAGAAGTGAAGCAGATTTTTGTCCATTTTTTCCATTTGGCCCAACTGTGCGACGGGGTCCTGCGCGGCCAGCGCCAAAGCGGAAGAGAGCGGAAAAGAGAAAAAGAGCGGATTTACGCTTGGGCTTCTGGGCCCAAGCCATAAGCTAGAGAGATATATAGAGAGAGATAGTTAGAGTGAGAGTACGCGGAGTGAGAGCGTAGGTGCGGCTGCAACTCCCGCAGAGAGTCAGTCTTATGGGAGACCTGGCAGCGTGACGACGCAGCCCATCCCATAGTGTGAAACGGTCACGACTTATCTCGGTCCTGTAGTAATTAAATTTATGTAAGAATACAAAATCTATTGATTTTACTATCTGAAAAGTCGCGAACATTTACTAATCTGCGTCGTGATTCTGACAACAGATTAAATAGAAAGATTTTAAATTTTTATAATAATTCTCAATTATGATAGTTCAGGTCCGGGATACCAGGTAGTGGAGGTTTATCGCAATAAAGAGATTTTTGTTCTTTATAATAAAAATAAATATATTCAAATAAATAAATAATAGAATATTGCGTATATCTTGCATATATTCTAAGTATCACAAAAATTAAATGGGTAAATCCGATTTGATTTTTACAAATAAAAATAAACAGATATGCGTTTAAGTTGCGTAATCTGATTTGAATCGTATTGTTATAAGAGATTTTAATGCAGATACGCTCAAATTTGCGTTATCTGATCGTATTCGAAATTTTACAAGTTTAAATTAGGTAACGAAATTTTTCTAAATTATTTTGACAAGAATTAGAATTTTTCTAAGTCTAGGATTGATACGCTTTATGATGCGATATCGTGCCTAACTCGAAATTTTTATAAATATAGAAATATTCGAAAATATTATAAGTCTTTTACCTGCTCAAGGCATAAGTTGCTCAAGAGCAGGGACTAGGCGCTTTAGTTGCGCTGGCGCTTAAGTTGCGGTTCGGCTAGTGAGCTCATACTGGCCGTGCGGGTCCTTTTAGAGGCCTCGGAGTGAGCGGGGATCGTGTCGCCGAAAATACTATCATATTTACACTTTCACACAGCCATTCATACCTACATAAATGTTTTCATGTTCAAAAATGTACGAAGTCAATCATTAGCAGGATCTGTGTCGCCATCTGTTGTCGGATGATGTAACCAAATTTTCACTAGGGATATTCGAGTTGCTTTTGTTCTCTTAAAAAAGAATCATCGGCAGAAATTAAATTTTGATATTTCATCGTGAATATCTTTATACTTAATTAAAGAATCAATGCGCAAATGAGATTCCTACTGTAAATCAGACCTCGGCTACCAGAAAATCAAGGTTATTTTTCGAAAAACTCATTTTTTCAGGAAATAAATTTTCTTTTTTTATTATTATGGGCCCAATGCCTAAATTGATGCCTCCATTGAATTCAAAGCCACCCATTTACCATAAAAATCTTCGTCCGAAAAGATTTTTTTTCCTGATTCAAAATTATAACGACTGAAAGTGGTTTAATTCTCAAATTGTTACTCGATATTAAGGGTCCAGCCTGGGTTGAATCCTGCAAAAAAAAACAACAAAATATTCGTCCTATAAAAATTTTGTGTCTATACGTATATTAAAAAACAAAAAATATCTACTGAAAATATTTACAATATACACTATTTCTACCAAAAAATATCATACATATACTATCCAAAATCACTGACCAAAATTCATGACATTTTACTGTATACCTTGGTAGAATCGGTAACCCATTTAATGGCCAGTTCTTGGATTCAATCTTATTACTTTGTTCTTAAGTACAAACTGCCCATTATAATTGGTCGAGTAACACAGCTGGATTACACGTGTTTATCACAGTTTGATGATATATTTGGAAAATGGTATCTAGCAGGCTTAGATTTGAGTTTTTAGTTTAATTTTTTGCATCAGAAAAAATTATGTTAGACCGGAGACTTGAACCCATACCCTGCACGAGGCAAAATAAGTACGCCCGTGAGCCATAGCTAACTGAGCCACGCAGACGTTGTTCCACACAAGCCCACGAGCTTCGCCACATGTCTGAATTATTCAAATTATCCAGCTTACGCCTAAATATTAATGATTTTGTATTTTACATCCGAAAAATTAATTGATTTATTCATATATTCATAAAATATAATTCTCAGCCATAAAAAATGCCCAAGATATCGCTACTTTTAGGAAATTTAAAATGTCCAGTTTTTTCATATTTTACTTAGCCAGTTTTTGCCTTTACGGTCATTTTCTACCAGGGTAAATAAGTGTTTTTAGTCACTTGCCACGGCTTTGTGAAAGATCTGGACCGTCTTCTTTACTCTACCCGGGCTTAAAATGTACCTTAAACAAGCCCCCTCAGACCTAATGAGAGACATTATTAAAAAATATGAATTAATTGTTGTTAGCAACAAGTACAGTGTGAAAAATATTAATACAATTTATTAGCTACGTATACAACATATGGATAATAATATTTAATTAATATTATTTAGAAATGACTTTCATTAGCTCTGAGGAGGTATGTTTAAGGTACATTTAAAGCCCGGGTAGAGTAAAGAAGACGGTCCAGATCTTTCACAAAGCTGTGGCAAGTGATTAAAAACACTTATTTATATAGTAAAATGTCATGAATTTTGGTCAGTGATTTTGTATGGTATATATATATATATATATATATATATATATATATATATATATATTATATTTCTTAGTAGAAACAATGTTTAGTGTAAATATTTATTGAAATGTATCGGACGAATATTTTGTTGTTTTTTTGTAGGATTTAACCCAGGCTGAACCCCTTAACGAAACAGAATACATGCTTTTGAGTATCGAAGGCAAACAGAAGTTATTATTTGGCTCAATTTATCGTCGCCCAAAGGGTCAAACGTTAGTTAAATTATTCACTAGTCTGCAAACAGTGTCGCATTTATTTAGTAATTTAGTCCTAGCTGGTGATTTAAACTTTAACCTTTTGGTTAATGAATTTTATGGTGCGAACCTCCGTAACTTGGTTCTTGAAAACTCATTATTCCTTGTTCCGTTCAGAGCTACACATCATCGTGAGCATTCAGAATCGTGGCTCGATGTAATTATCTGTGATTCTGAATCCAAGGTTGATTCATATGAAAAATCTATAACCTCTTTTATAAACGGGTACGACTATATTATAATCGATTATTTTTTTGATATACCAGAGAAGAAAGAAACAGTAGTAGTTTTGCGTGATTTCAGAAAATTTTCACCAGAGCCCTTTTTGACTTCTCTCTCTATTGAATTGCAGGCCAAAATATTACAGATGTCGGATGTAAATGATACTATAGACACTTTTCGTGAAGTGGTTTTTCGTCTTCTTGATCTTCATGCGCCATTTACTTTACGTAAAATATGCCGTCAACCTGCTTCTTGGTTTTGAAAGGATCTCAAAGACCTTTGTAAGGAACGTGACAGATATGTTCATTGGAAATATACAGGTAATGATCTTAACTTTGAGAGTTACAGGTCATTTGATAATCGTGTTAAACGTGCAATAAAGCATGCTCGTGATACATATATTGTCACAAATAGCCAGGATAGATCTAGAATTTGGAGCATATTGCGCAAGTTTGGACTGTTACCTAGTGATTTCAAATCACCGTTACACTACTTCAATAAAGAGGATTTGATTGAGTTTTACTCAACTGTCACGTGTCATCACCATCCCTGCTCTATTGATACTTTAAAGGATATACTTGACGCTCCGCAGTTGGCATCATCTAACATATTTCAGTTTGAAGAGGTGAGCATTAGACAAGTTCATGAGATGTTTCTAGCTTGTTTACCCAAAGCCAACAGTCATAGTTGTGATGGATTATCGCTTGCGTATTTTGATCGTACGTTAGCTGTCATTATACCCTTTTTCACTGAGCTTTTTAACCTGTTTCTGAGTTCAGGAATCTATCCAGATATTTGGAAGAGGTCTGTTATTGTACCACTCAGCAAGATTGCGACACCGAAATCATCAGCTGACACACGTCCAGTGGCGAACATTCCGCATTTTGCGAAAGTGTTCTTTCGACTCGACGTTGTGAAACAGATTACTCAGTTTTTAGAGGGAAATTCGCTTATTAGCAGGTATTAGTCAGGTTTTAGAAGTGACCATAGCACCGAAACTGCATTGCTAAAGGTAACTGAGGATATTCGTCGTGATGCGGAGAATGGCCTAGTTACTTTTTTACTATTATTTGATTTTAAACGTGCCTTCGATTCCCATTAATCACGAGATGTTGTATCGCAGGTTTCACGAATTAAACTTCTCAAGCAATGTCATTGATTGGTTCTATTCATACCTTAATAGGCGTTCTCAAGCAGTAATTGACCTTGATGGAACTACATACAGTTTTTTACCGAGTACTTTTGGTGTGCCTCAGGGATCTTCTTCTGGGCCAATCATTTTTCTAATTTTTATCAATTTGATTGTTGATGTCTTAAGGCACTGCAAATCATCATAGATGCTTTTTGCTGATAACCTTCAAATATACATTTCACAATTTGATTGTACGGTTGCTAAGCTTAACTTACTGTTAAATGTTGCTAAAACTCAGGCCATCCTCATTGGAACAACACAGCATCATAGCCCATAAATAAAGACTTGATTCCTCCGATCGTTGTAGCTAACACTATTATTCTATTGGCTGGAAATGTAAAGAATCTAGGTGTGATAATTTCTATGTCACTTACCTGATTAAGATTAAGATTTCATATATATATATATATATAATGTCACTGTAATGTTTTAAAAACGATAAATACAATTATGAGTTGTTTTGACGGCTCAACTTATTATTTTATTATCTATATTAGTTTTTGATTGATTTTTAGCAATTACTTTTTCTTTGTTTTGGCTTTTAAAAGAATTTATTAATGATTGCTGTATATAATACCTCAAGTTCCTCAATATTAATTTTTTTTTTAATTTAATTCAAATTCAGCCAATTTTATTGCGTGAGTAAGGTTTTTACAATTGGAATTTTAGCAATTGTGTCAAAATTAATTTTATTATTAGAATCTTTTGATATTGGAAAAAATTATAAAGTTAATGCATCATAAATTCTAATCAAATGTTCTCGCATTTTACTAATATTAAATTGAACATTGCATGGGCAAATATTAAATAGATATGCGTCAATTATCTTTATTTAGAAACATCCTATCAATAAAAGTTTTATGAGCATCATAAAGATATTTTTTGTTGATACTATTAAAAATTCGTATTACATTGTCTTTGTACCACAAACAAATCCAGTATCTGTTTGTACTTGATCCAGAAAAAAGTATTTAAATATATTCTTTATATCTATCAATAGGTTGAATATTATAGACAATCTCTGAAAATTAACTGTAGATTGCATATCAAAAATCGAGTAAAATTGTAAAATGTTGTTGAATTCAAATATTTGGTTATCATTTAATTGACGTTTGGAATTAGAATAATTTCCGATTTTTTAAAATAAATACATCTTGTAACAGGCAGGGATAACGCCCGTAAGACCTAGTCAGCGCGAGTGCAGGGTAGAGCGTCGTTGGCTCAGTGGTTAGAGCACGCGCTCTGAGATCTCGGGGACGTGGGGTCAAATCCTCCTCGTCGCTTTACTTTTGTGCGAATTCTCAGAAACCCCGTTATAATCTATAGTATTATAAATGTATCATAAATTATCGTACAACAGCAAACAATCTATTTTTCACTGCCCTTTTTATCAGGTATATCTGCACTAATTAATTGGTTTAAGTGATTTGCAGCATGAATATACTTTATCTCTTTTCTAAACAAATGTCACATTGACAGTGACGAATTGACGTAGAAAACTATAAAATTTTAATATATAACAAAATCACGTCAATGTTCTCGCCAGTGATAAATAACTATATGCATAGATACTTTTTTTATAATATAAAAATTTCAAGTTGCTTACTAGATAATAATGAGACATATTTTTCTATTTGTTTACTAAATTTTAGCGTCTTTATTTTCATGATAATCAGTAATGAAAATGTATCATACATTCTAATCAAATGTTCTCGCATTTTACTAATATGAAATTGTACATTACATGGACTAATATTAAATACAATAGCGACTACAAATGCTATAGCAAAAACACCACAATCATAAGAATTAGTCGGATGCTGTACTTGTTTAAAAGATATCCGTAAATTATTTTTATTTTGAAACAGCCTATTAATAAACATTTTATGTTGATCATCAAGATATTTTTTGTTAATACTATCAAAAATTAGGAAAGAGATTTTAACAAAACCTAAATTTTATCACTATTGCAATATATATTTCAACCAAGTGTTATTAGTAAATCACGCTAGTATAATTAATGGCATCCCCAGCAGTATAATGGAAATCTTCCATATCAAAACGCTAGACAAAATTCACGAACCCCTTGAGGCTGAGCTGCTGCTGGCCGTATTGGAATATAGTCCTAACAATAAGTATTATAAGTATTATTTTTCCTCTCCATATTATCAGTATTCAAATTTAAAGTAGGCATAAGTGGGAGGATAACCCTGATTGTGAATAAACTTCTCTCAATTATATAAAAATAACTGGCAACGTTTCGTCCCTGGTGGGGACCTCCTCAAGCCTTTATTAACAGAAAATAAAATAATGTACATCAGTCATAATATAATATAAAATAAAATACACTTGGAAGTCAGTTGCTTAACAAAACAATAAAAAACCAGTCATACCATATTAAATAAATAAACAAAAATATTGCACAGGAGACGAATAAGTCTCACTCGTCATACATGTTATCAGTCGACTGTCGCATAAGAAACACAAGTATGTACAGAGTCTGCGCGGCGAAGAAGCCCGATGTTACCCGAGCTCACTTATTCACGCATACATGTACGCATATCTATAGGAACTATACACAAACATAGAGAGTATACAAAAGAAAATATTCAAACAGTAACTGGTTCTGATTTTTTAAAATATTTATTTAATTTATTGTATTGTCTACTAATAGTGTAAAAGTCATCTTGTTTATTGATGTTATTTTTGTTGATATTAATAAATAAATTTTCGGAAATTAATCTTTTGAAATTATTGCATTCTTTGTCTAAAATTTTAACATTATCAAAATCAAAACTATGAGAATAATCATTTATATGAGTCGGGATTGGTAATATTTTGTCTAACGGAGATTTTTATGTTCGTCAATTCTCTTTCTTAAACTTCTCTTGGTTTGGCCCACATAAGTGGCATTACAATCATTACATGCTATCTCATATACAACATTGGTTTCGCACCATTTATCCAGTCTATCTTTACCTAATTTAATAATACTGTTTAATTTGTTTGACATATGGGGAACAAAAGTAAAACCGTATTTTTTAAAAGAAGATTTACATGTAAAAAATAATTTTTCATGAAAAGGAATAGCTATTACATTTTTGACTGTAGATCTATTATTATTAATTTATGACTTGCCGAGGGTGTGATATCTAACGCGATAACGGATGCAACTATCAATAAATTTATCAGGGTAATCATTCTCGCTGAGTATTTTCTTTATTCCAATAGTCCTAACAAGCCATCATCATCGACAAGTTAAAATGCAACACTGATAGGGGGAAATTCGCAGCCAATAAGATCTAAGCCACGGATCGTCAGTGTGATAGATCTTCCCCACATGCTGCAGCTGAAGACGAGGCCAAAAATCACCACGCCAGCGGTGCGACCACTCGCTGCATCAGTGCCAGAGCAACTGGCAAAGATTTCGCGCCGAGGCACACAACATTAAACGGTTGTGACGACAATCGACCTGACGTCACCACTACCGTCGCCTCATACACTATCGCCACCAACACCGCCGCCGGCAGGAGACTTAACCGCCAACTTGCCACCTCGGTTGGTGCACTTGCCGGATGGCCACAAAGTAGTCGTGCCGATTGGCATAAAGAAATAGGTTGTAAGGTACGGCGGCGGCATCAAACGCCTCCTATGGCTCGTGCTGGCTACGGGGAAGGTGCGCACAGTAGTGCGAAACGGGATTTTACATTTCAAAAATGTTGGTTCAACTGGATTTTCGATATAAAAGGGTTGTCCAACGATAAATTTGTAGGGTTTTGTATGTAGAATATGAATCCAAGTCCCTAGAAAGGATTCGCCAAACCAAAAAAAAAGTTATACGGTCCACAAATAACCTCAAATTTGCAAAAAAATGTTGAACATTATAGTAATGAGTTAATATTCTACAAAAACCATTGAATCTTGTAATTTATGTTGATCACTCATCTTATTGCTGTATATAAAACGAAAAGTAAACATATTAGGTAAAAAAAAGCCAAAAATGAATCCCCCGATATGGAGAAAAATCATGAAAACCCCTATTTTATGTGTATTGATATTTATATACATATACAGACATATATGTATAAATGTGTGT
>QLYP01000139.1:115132-132818 GCA_016647725.1 Nasonia giraulti | reverse complement strand
TTTTATATACAGCAATAAGATGAGTGATCAACATAAATTACAAGATTTAATGGTTTTTGTAGAATATTAACTCATTACTATAATGTTCTACATTTTACAAATTTGAGGTTATTTGTGGACCGTATAACTTTTTTTTGGTTTGGCGAATCCTTTCTAGGGACTTGGATTCATATTCTACATACAAAACCCTACAAATTTACCGTTGGACAACCCTTTTATATCGAAAATCCAGTTGAATCAACATTTTTGAAATGAAAAATCCCGTTTCGCACCACTGTGGTGCGCCACGTAGGACCAGCAAGAGACGTAAGCGCGAAATTTATTTGTGTATTTTATTACTTGTGTACTGCGAAACAAGCGTCAGATAAAGTTTTGCACTTCGAAATAAGAGGAAGATGTAACGAGACATGAGTTTTGTGCATAAACGTAGCCACGTGCCGTAAAGGCGGGTCCACACGAAGCGGGATGAATACGCGGGCACACTAACGAAAAGGCGAGTCCGCATAAGTGCAGACAATGGCAACCCGGTGTACACTAGCGAGCGAAACAGTCATAGCACGCCAGGCAACGCGCGCTAAGCACCGCGAACACATTCACCCACCAGACACGTATACTGATGCACACATTCACACTACGGGGCTTTATAAGGCCGACCGCGGAGGATCGAAGGTAGTTCACCCCGAGCTTCCGATCCAGGCAGTAGCGTAAACACGATACTGCAAGGAGAGCCAGACAACCGCCGACAAAACCGTCGTGTGAGCACACGTGACGGCCAGGCCGCATAACCTACGACTTAGTTTTCGGAATATCAGAAACTCACGGGATAATCAGGAACTCGGGGCAACCGCAAGCGTCGTCCTCATAAGCACTCGTGAACGTCACTCAAAGTAACTTAACACTGCACCGACATTGCTCTGCTCCTTTTGCTGCTGTGCGCACACAGGGATAAGAGAGTATCGAGAACTGCAGCCGAAGTTGCGCAAAGTCGTGTGCACACGTCTCTGCAAGTCCTAAGGGCTACGTACTAAACATATGGGCTGACACGACTTCGCTGCGACCGAATGTTTCTATAAGTAAACAAACGCTACCGACCGACACCGCACCGTAACGTCGTAACCACGCTGTTTAACCGTACCATTGTAAAACGAATTGTAAAGGCGAAATCTTTTTAACACCCGCGTGATTTAATTTCTGTTACAGGTGGGCTCTAACATAACAGTTTAAATATAGTATTACATTTATTAAACATAACGTTCAGAGTTATCAATCGCAGTTTCCCCTTCCAAATCCTGGTTCCCGAGTAAAAACCCACCGATAGGGGAAACGCGATCGTTACAAAGCGTAACGCTATGCAACAATAATAAATCTTTCATAAATAATTATTTTTGTAGAATTTACTAACCGCTTTCCTTTTATCCTCACTGCTGAGTGCGCTATGGCTTCGATGTCTAATCAGGTTTATCACTTTACTAACGGGATTTCGACTGCTTTCTGAGCCTGACCGTGGTCGAATTTGATCTCTATCATCTTTCTGATCTTTTTCTGCATTGATGTCCGATGAAGAACTACCATATGAACTTTTATATATAGAATGCTATAAAAAAAATGAAACATAAATATAACACCTCATTGGTTATTATGTTTTTCTTTATAACAGCTTTCGTAATAATAATTATCGCTTTTTAGTAAAATATGTAAGCTTAAGTATCGACTTATTAATGGATAACATTAATATTGTATCAGGCGCACAAGCGCGACGATTTCTCGACTTTTGATTATTATTTTTTTTTCTGTAGCTTTGTGAATAATTATAAGAATAGTTGTACAATTATTCTGTATCATAACAAGGTTATTTTAAGATATTAATTAAGCCAGTTTGTTGATTATGTTCTGAGCAGTTATGTTTGTGTAAGTCAGCCTAAATATACAAGCAGAAACTCTATCACGATGAAATCTAAAAATTTTTGATTTTGATAATTTAATAAATTGCTTACTTAACGTTCGTTTAATGTTCGAGCGACATATTCAATAATTAATTACGAATTTCATGTTGTTTGATTTAAATTATTTATTTCTATCCACGTATATAAATATAGAAATGCTAAATTCGCGACAAGAGCTTCGAGATACACTTACACTAAATATTTCGGCAGATTGCTCGCTCAATTTCTATCAAGGGTTCTGTGTAATAATTTTGGTTTCTGTTGCCTAAGGCTGACAAAAAACGTCGCCTAGAAGTCTGGCTTAAGTCTGCTATGCTAAAATTCTCAAAATTATCAAAAATAGTTTAAAAATATCAAATTTTTTACTTAAGGGGACAAAATACTTTTAAATCCGAATTACGATTCATGAGTTAGAAAGTGTGCAGAATTTATCTACTAACTGTCCTTTACAAAATCGCACAGTTGGTTTTCAGGTAGTATTTATGTCAAATTATGGCTGTTATTTTGCCCCGTTGCTTGACCTATATTAGAAGTCAGAACGCAGGTAGAACAGTTAAAAAAAACCGCTGCCAATTCGTTGGCACGTAGCTTTCTTCAATATTATGGATTGCTTTAATATCAAAATAGCCCATCCCCCCTCGCCCCATGCATCTAAAGTGTATGACAAGCTACTACTATTGTAGCGGAGGTTTCGAGTAATTGTGTAGCACAGAAAACCGTGTATTTTCAGTATTTAATCTATTTCTCGGAATTAAATCAATGAAATCACTTAAAATTTGTATTATTCTTTCTCCCTCGCTTGCAGAGCTATAATTAATTAATATTTGTTAGACGAAATATCGCCATGAAATACACATATGCATACTAAAAATCTTGTTTTTTTTATGAAATAATAAAAAAAGTGAAACAGAAAAAACGAGCCTAGGTAGATTAAAATCCATTTTATAGAAGCTGAGATAGAAATGTTTCAAAAAAACGAGTTAAAAAAAATGTAAAAACAGACTTTTTTCCCACCGTGTTACAGTAAAAACAAAGAAAATGGGACTTAATGGCTTAAAATCCACTTAGTAGCAGCTAAGATACAGGCGTATACACACACACATCGATACGGACATTTTCTAAAAACACTATTTTTCGACTTGAAATGCTTCAAAACACATTTCCAACATGTTTCTCGACAAATTCAAAAAATCACTTAGGACTCCTTTAATTATTATTATGTTCATGGACATCATATTTGACTATATATAATCTCCTATAAAAAACCTTCCTAAAATGTAAAATATTGGCGAATATAACTAGCCTCGGTGGCTTGCCGACTTGCATCGCGAAGCGTTTTGCGCGTAAGGCACGACCGCTGATGCTCGCGCGAGCGTCAGGCAATCAATTGAAGCTTTTGAGCCAGATAGGGCATGTCACACCGAAATTATATGTACCAAAAATCGTTTCTAGGGTTGTTGTTTATGTATAAGCGTTTTGAAAAAAGGTTGGTCACAGTAAAAAGTTGTATTTTTAAAATATCTACAGCTTTTACATTTAAGGTTTTGTATGTAACGATTTCACGCTTAAGGGTTAATAGGAAAAAGTTGTATTTCATTCAGATCTACAACATTTTTATTTAACTTTTTTTTGTAGAATGCATAGAATTCAAGTTAGAGCCAAAAAACCGTTTTCAGCGATTTTTGGATGTGACCGCATTCTGCGTGTATATGCAGGATCAAGCCCAAAATAAATTTGGCACCTTACTATTACGAGGGGAGTTCGCAAACAAATTTTTAGCCTGATTGATGAAAGTCTCTCAGAGATAATCGTGTAACACCAAAATTTTTATTAAAAAAACACACAAAAATTGAACAAATTGTGCCTGAATTTTAAAAAAACGTAGACGATCGGGAAACAAAAAAATTAGTTTTTAGTTTTGTGCAAAAGGAGACTCCTCCCAAAATTTCAGCCCGATCGGTCGAAAATTGCGTGAGATATCGCATCTCATACATTTTTTGATGGCAAAACTATAAGGCACTTCCGTGTCGCGGTCGTGCCTAAAAAGTACATGATTGAATATGTTTTTGGATATGCCAAGAGAGATGAGTAATTTAAAATTTGAATTATAAATCCAAACTATTGTATTAACTGAGAATTAAAGTAAAAAATATTTTATTTTATAAAATAATATATGTACCTGCATGCGTATACCTTAAAAATACGAAAAACAATAACTTTACGCCAGTTATGTTTGTTTTGGGGATTTCACTACTTTGGTGAAGCAACCTCTACTCGCCAATATTTTATCTTTTAGATAGGTTTTTTATAGAAGATTTCATCACTTTTATAGAGACTATACATATATTACATTATACGGTATCAACAATAAAAATATGTAATACTCAAGATAATTTCTGGAGACGACTTTGATACTGTCCACCCTGGTAACCAAGAACATAGGGAACCATTACCGTCACAATATTCGTGTTCAGCGACCCCGAAAATCCCCGAATAACGAGTTTCGACAATTATCTTACCAAATTTCCATAAAACTCTAGGAAACGACTTTGATACTGTCTCCTCTGGAACTTTGGAGGTACTTTGGAGGCCATTTCCGTCACGATATTCGTGTTCAGCGACCCCGAAAACTCCCGAGAAACGAGTTTTAACTATTTATGTTACAAATTTCCATAAAACTTCAAGAGACAACGTTCATACTGTCCACCCTGGAGACCGGGTACTTCGAAGACCGTTGCCGTCGCGATATTCGTGTTCAGCGACCCCAAAACCCTGAGTAGCCAAACTGAACTGATTTTCATCAATATTTATCGAGTTGTCAATTTTTCATTTATTGTCTCTTCGAAATGCTCATGTTTTATGCAAAAATGCATTTTTTTAAAAGTGATTGATCAATTTAATTCGCAAAGTTTGTGAATGCTCTCACGAATCGAACGCGAATAACCACATTAAGATCCATCTTATTGTTAAAAAAATCGGTAGTTTATTGCTTT
This sequence comes from Nasonia giraulti, assembly GCA_016647725.1. Lineage (NCBI taxonomy): Eukaryota > Metazoa > Arthropoda > Insecta > Hymenoptera > Pteromalidae > Nasonia > Nasonia giraulti. The sequence continues at coordinate 127,882 of QLYP01000139.1, read as the reverse complement.
ATTTCCTTGACTATTCAAATTTTCGCACTTCCAATGACCGGAAGCTACGTGACTGAACGACGGGAAAGGATAAAAAGCATCTCAACGCGAAAAGAAATTTACTGAGCAGGAATTCAACTTGCAATATTTCGCTAATAAAGTAATCGTTTAGAATGAATCTTTTGCCTCCAGAAAGATTAGATAAATATCTTTCAAGTCGATAGCGATAAAACGAGCATAGGTGCTACAATAATGATATAAATGCGTTTGGGAAATTATTCTGAGAAAAAATAACCCCGGGAACTAAGTCGATGCTTCTGGTTTTTTTTAGTACACATACCTGGTGCATTTCTTCGTAGACGATCTCCCGTCGTCCCGGGGATCATCCTGACACCTAGATATCATGTACGAGATTTAAAGACTATGTGATGGTAGTTTTGATTGATGGTTGTTGCTCTTCTCCGTAGACGATCTCCTGTTGACCTGGGGTTACCTGAGACCTGGTAATCGTCTACAATATAGACGTAGACAGTGTTCTGTCTTCGTAAGGGTCCTTTTATATCCAATATACATCATAGTCTAATGTATATTCTCCAAATAATATAAAGTTTCATTGTATATTTAAATGAATATATAGATCAACGTGTGTGTGTTTCAAATTTTGCTTGTCACAGCCAGAAAACTGCAACAACATTGATTTGCATCATATTGTTGTTTAGCACAAAAAATAACTGACATGAAAATTATTGGTGGAAACCTAATAGTGTGTCAAGAACACAGGGACAGAAACTTAATCTTAAGGATAAATGAGAAAGGTTTAAACGATGCAACAAGATTCCTGATTGCACAAATTAAACTGAAAAAAATAGGAGAAGTAAGGAGAGAACTACTACTTGAAGTTTCAACAACATAACTGGATGAACTTGACATTAACATTGAAAAAAGTATAAGCTGATAAAAAATGAAAACTTACTTTTGAAACAGCTAGTTAGTGAACTGCAGAAAAAAACGTTTTACTTAAAGAAAAAATGCTAAATAAGCAAAATGAAAGTGCCGCGACTAGTTTTTCTTATGCAGAAGTTACAAGCTTTTCTAAACTACTGCAAAAGAAAGTGCCTAAGATAACTGTAAAAAATGTGAGTAATAAAACCGTGGACGTCAAAAAGAAAGTTATAGAGTCCTTAGTTACTGAAAAGAAGATTCAAACAAAAAACTTGTACGTAAACAGAAAAGAAGAACTTAATATCAATTGCTTGAACAGTAAAAGTGCTATACTAACTGAATCTGTTTTGAAACATAACCTCTAATGTATGTGTGAGGTTAGGAAAGATATATTGAAAAATCCTAAAATAAAAATTGTCGGAATCGATAACTATAGTAACATGGAGATGGAGGACATAGAGGACGATATAAACATGAGAAATTTCGGAAATTTCACAAACAAAGGACAAATATAACATATGTACAAAAGCAATTTCAGTAGCTTAATTACACTAATGGAGCTTTCCGCTGACATATACAAATTCATCAAGGAGAACAAAAGCAAAGTAATGCGATCCAGTGCTTTATTCTTCTTCTCTGTTATCATGTTTAACACGTGTACTTACTTATAAAACATGATACGTTCTCCGAATCTTCATTTTATATTTTATAAAATATCTATCTACTATTATATTAAAGTGCTTAATGTACCTGTTTTCCGTGAAGCCATTCACATTTTTTCTCAATAACTTAACATCTAGTAGTTATCCTGACACCTGGACATCGTCTATGAGGCGGATATAATTTTGGGCCATAAAATTATTATTTATAATTTATAGCGCATTATTTATGTATATGTTGCTCATATATATCTAAAATAGATTTATGATGATTTAGATGATTTATTTGTTTATTATTAATATATATATATATATATATATATATATATATATATACTTCTACTATTATATTAAAGTATACTTAAGGTATCTGTGTGCCGCGAATCCATTCACATCTTTTCTTAATAACTGACATATTTTATCAGTTTATTATTTATTAAATATTTCATGATATACGATATTTTTTGTATATGTCTTATTTGAATCATCATTATTGTTACTTTTATCCTCAAAGCTTGAATTTATTAAGAGAAATATTGTTAAATTTTTTTTTAACGTTACCCTAGATAATGCTACATATAATTAACTATGCCTGAAAACTGTATTCGGTAAATAGACACCAACTTTGTTAAATGTTTGGCCTTGTAATTTGTTAATTGTCATGACATATCCTAATCGTACTGCAAACTGTCGTCTTGTCATTTCAAAAGAAATTTTTTCTTTTGAAAAAATTAAATCAATCCGTGGTATTAAAACAACTTTACTAAATTGTTTACCGCTAATTATTTCTGCTTGTATACAGAATTGCATCATTACTATTAATCGAGTACGATTTTCTCAGCAAAATAATTACAGCACCTACTTATAAACGTAACTTATGAGGCGTTAGGCCATTTGGCGTAAGTGAATTTAAAAATTCTATTGGTAATATCTCTTTATTATCATCTTCGTTTTTAGGCACTTAAATTACTCTTTTGCAAAGTTTATTGGCATTATTATTATCGAAGCCATCTCCATAAATTTCTATAATTATATCATTGGTTGATAATAATTCTGTTGGAAGTAACGTTATATTACTGTCCGTTTCAAATTTGTTGGAATATTTTCCATCTCTAATTTTTATGGCTATTTTTTAAACTCTTTGTCACAATTACTAACTCTCATATTATCTTTTGAAGTCATTATTTGGAATTTACTCCATTAATGACTATTTTTCACACAATTTTCAATAATTTTTGTTACATATCTTGTATTTAAATATTGTTTTATTTCATCGTAGATCAAATTTTCTTCTTTGCATTCGTTTTCATTATTACCTTGACTCACTTTTATAAATGCAACATCATGCCCCAGAACATTATAACAATATTTAAATAAATATTTGACACATTGAATAGTTGAACATACTTCAACATTAATATGACAATTAAATTCCAACAATAAACACGGATTGTATGGAACTACAAGTCGATTATTAGCTATATTGTTTTATTGAAACAAATTTGTTTTCCATTGTTACTTCGTCGATAAAGGAGATATCCAGTATTAGTAAAAGTAGTTTGCTAATTAAACTATTTAGGAAAGGTTTTGGTAAATTTTTTTGTTTTGCTATCCATACATGGTGAATTAAAGTTATTTTTACCTCAAGAGCCATGTATCCATTGATTGCTTTACGATATTATGTAACCTCAGATATTTCATTTTGTCAGGTATTTCTGCACTTATAAGTTTATCAACATCATCTGCATTGTTCAGTTTATGATTTTTATGAATGAAAGCCAACAAGTGCATATGTGGTAAATCTCATTTCTAAAACTCAAATACATAAGTATATGCAATACATTTTCCAAAAGTTTTTATTTTAAGAATTTTATTTAATAATTCATTAACTTTTGCATTAAAAACTTTTGCTACTAAATCAGGTTTATCAAGAGTTTATCATTTTTTCTCAAATTTTGTTTGATTTCCTTCCATTTTGGGTTACATGTCATAGTAATGGAAAGATCTTCTTTACCATACCTTTGAACTATTGTCATTTAATCTGAAAAGTTTTGTTGTAACGATCGCGGACTTCCTGGAAATGTTGAAGGTAATACAAACATTTCTAATTTTTACACTGTCATCGTTACTTTTATTTTTTAAATGATCTATGACATCTTTGTATAAATCTGTCCCATATTGGTGTTGATTTTTATTAAAAAAAATAATCGTTAAACTTCAAGTTTTACCCAAGCATCAACAATGTATTGTTGAGTTAATTTTCCTAAATTTAAGTAAGGATTAAAATTGTTTCTGTTATTTTTATTTTTTATATTGGGCATCCATCTAATACCTCCATTAGAATACATAAGTGGATATGACATAGGATCTACATGTTTACTAATGTACGATATATTAGGTTTATATACATACATCTCGATTTTCTGGTGGTTGACCATTTTCACCTACAAATACCACAGCTACATTTAGCTGCGTTATATCTACGTTTATCATGATTAGAATTTCGTGTTAAATACATTAAAATTTCTTTACTATTAAACTCAACGTCGTTATTTTTCAAACGATTTTGTTCTTCCATTTCGACTTCGCGCATCATTTTGTATGATTTAGCGTATATGTTTACGTGTCGAAAAATATTATCTAATTCCTTTAATAGCATTCAAGAACATGGCACATTAGTTTAGTAACTTGGGGGCTTTTCCGAAAAGAGCGTTAAATCTAGTTCCAAAACTTACGAAGGCAAGTGCATTATTATATTGTCTAATATTATTTAAAAAGTGTTTACTTTCGTCAGTATTTCCAGAAACTAATTCTTTTAAACGTCAAGAATAAGTGATATTGTCAGATAATACATTGTTTTCTCTACACGGAGAAAAAAAAACGTTGAGGCTACTCAAAACTTCAGTAGAATCTACTTGACGACTTAGGTAAAGAAAATCCTGCGCGGTAGACATTCATCGAATGCGCAGAAGGGCCCAAACTCGTCTAGCCCCGCCTACTGCCACTGCTGCGCTTCCCCCACTTTTCTCGCTCGGAAATTTTATGCTGTGCGAGTCTATTCTCGCACATTTTTTACTCAAGTAGATCCTACTGAAGTCGCTTCGGTAGATTCAACATTTTTTTCTCCGTGTATTGCAACAATTAGAAAACTTCTTGTCACATAATATTTTAAATTTGAAATGTCTTGCCTTACAGAATTCACATATTTCACTCATGCTACTTAAATCATTCTCCATTATTGCTGATTCATCGAAATCGAAATCGAACATGGCATCCAATTTTGTTATTGAAAATACATTGAAATTTTTAATAGCGCCATCTTTAATTTTTTGTAGTTATTGTTATAATCTTATTACTTTTTAATTTTCTTTAGAGCTATAAATACGAGGAGACCCTGCTAGTTTAAAAATTATATTGCTGTTACCTATGATTGAAGACTCCTTGCACTTGTTCTCACTTGTCCTTACACTACTACTACACTAACATATTGTTTATTATGTTTTCAGAAATGATAAACTTATAGTCACAGATTTTTGAATAATAAATAAATCAATTATTTGCGACAAGCGCAATTACATTTAAAACAAATACACACACATCATTTTTCAAAAAATCGCCATTTCTGTTTTTTAGCCAGAATTTGCGCTTGCACGAGGCGCAATTGTCGTTTCCTGTCACCTCGCGTTCTCTGGCAGGCAAATTTTTTTTTTGTGAGCAACTACTGCTCGTATCGACACAAAAAATACACCTGTGCGTGGATCTTCTTCTTTTGAATTTTCAATTTTCACCCTTTTAAATCCAATTTTACATTCTTCTATATTAACAATCGGTTTAAGCACTGCCTCAAAATCTATCTATATTTCCTCCTCCTCTTGTACTGGTTCTTCGTTTTCTATTGCTTCTTTTGGTGCATCGTCGTTTTGAATTTCTTCCATCGGTTCTTCTTTTACGTTTTCTTCTACGTTTTCTACTTCTACGTTTTATTGTTCTTCTACGTTTTCTTCTTCTTCTCGACGACTATTAAATTTTACAAATTTCTTATACGGTTCATCTAGTTTTTGGCACCTGAACACAAAACCGATGATAAAATTGGTGTACGTTTCAAACATGCTTTTGTGAACTTTACTGTTTATCACCACATTTTTATTATTTAAGAAACACGTGGCTGATGCCATACTTTTTTATTACGATATTATGCGAGTGCTAATTAATAACATTTTCGGAAATCAGACTTTTTCTGCAGAATTAGAAGAAATCCAAGATTTAGCTGCTATTATATTACGTGAAAGAATCTTTCCGCCACCCTCTAGGTGAAACGTGAACTTTCACGCAATAAGCAAAGTATATATGACCTTAGCGAAAATCAGTTTGAATTTTTTGTAGAATTTAATGAAATTTGAAGATTTAGCTTCTATCACATTACACGAAAGAATTTTTTCGTATTACATAACGAGGCTAGAGTGAAATTAAATATGTTGCCAATACATCTTAAAGAAATTCTCCGTAGTTTTGATTACGCTGACGATTCTCCCCCAGCACTACAGCGAATAACAACACAACCAGTATTTGAGGAGAGCTTTTACCAGCGATTCGCCAGTGTGTTTTACACTTGGCGGTCTACATCAGTGTGCGTCATAATGTTTCGAGCTAAACCGAGTTTTTACTTTTTGTGTATTGCAAACTTTCGTACAATGTGTGACTCTGTGTGGAGTAATGATTTAGATCGTTTACCTATACATACTTTATGCTGAAAATTTCATTTTTTACTACTACATTGTCGTATAGCAACAGTTCGGTACATGTTTAATGTAGGCCTCTTTCACAACAAGGATGTGCTCACCATAGTTGTACAGACTGTCAGACAATGAATTGATCATCAAGACCCTCTAGCTGCCGAGTTGATCAGACGCCATTGTAAGTAGTCAAACTTTATCAATTATAAAATTTATTTTTACATAGAATTGATAAAATTTATTACTTATAGTGATAAATCAAATGCTGGACGATTACGAAGGCGATGATTTTATTAATCGTTGTGAATACGCAAATGAAACATTGCCTAATCCATCTATACAGCAACAGAATACTCGTAAGCATTGTATGTGTTATAAATAATTGTTTATTTTAAATTATTCTGGCACATCCCAATTCTTTAGTTGTAGAACCAGAGTCATCTTCAGTTATCCTCGATATTGAACAAATGGATCAGCCTCAACCCGGTTCATCTATACAGCATCAAAGTGATCGTAAGTATTTATCGATATTTTTCATAGACATTTTTTTAAAACTATTTAACTGGGGGGAGGGGGTACCCCCCTGCTCGCTTTGCTCGCGAACCCCCTAATTTTAATTTAAAATAACCCAAATACATAGAAGTATTCAATTCTTTGCACAAAAAATTAAACAAAGATCAAATTTACATTTTTAATTATGTATCAAAATCATGCAGGGATACAATGATATTCATTGATGGACCTGGAGGGACAGGAAAAACATTTTTGTACAATACTTTAATTTATTATTTTTTAAACAAAAAAAAAAACAACAAATATTATCAATGGCTTGGACAGGCATAGCATCAATTCTGTTACCTTGCGGGATGACCAGTCATAAAACTTTTAAACTACTGCTAAATTTAAAAAACGTTAAAACAACATTTTTTAAACATTCATCTGATAAAAAAAATAACAGAATGCGATGTCATTATTTGGGATGAAGCATACATGATCCCCAAAAATGCTTTGGAAATCTTTGACAATACTTTACGGGACATTTGCAACTTGAGTAGCATACCTTTTGCTGGAAAATTAATTATTTTAGGCGAAGACTTTCGACAAACACTTCCTGTAATCAAGTATGGTACTAAATCAAAAATTATTAATGAAACAATTAAAGCCTCTTTTCTATGGGAGAATTTCAAGGTGTTAAAATTAAAGATAAATATGAGATCGAAAAATATTCATTTTGCATCTTTTCTTTTAAATATTGATGATGGATATATTGAGTTTTAAGATTCCAGAAAAATGGAAAACTAATAACATATGCAATAAAATTTACGGTTCAGTTATATCTGTAAATGTTGATCTTTCAAACAGAGTTATTTTATCGCCCCATGATGAAGATATTTACAAAATAAATGAAAAAATATTGAAAAAAATTAATAGCGAGGAAGTTATATATTATAGTATCGATTACGCTAGACATAAAGGTGTTGATGAAACTCATAGTGATGCTGAATTAAAATATCCAACAGAATATTTCAATTCTCTGAAATTCCCAGGTTTTCCAGTACATAAATTGACTATAAAATAAAGTACAATAGTCATGCTCATTCGAAATATAAGTATAAATGACGGTCTTTGCAATGGTACCAAATTGAAAATAATTACACTGTACAAATATAATATCAAAGCTGAGATTATTACAGGTGAAAAAAAGGGAACTACTGATTTCATTCCAAGAATTATTTTAGACACCGGTAAATATACATCTTTGCCTTTCGTATTATTCCGTCGCCAATTTCCTCTAATTTTGGCTTTGCCATGACTATAAATAAATCGCAAGGACAAAGTTTTGACACAGTTGGTATTTATATTCATAAGCCACTTTTTTCTCACGGTCAGTTGTATGTTGCCCTTTCTAGATGTAAAAATGAATATTAATTGTTTATTCAAAAAAACGAAACCGATGATTCCCAACTTATAAAAAATATTGTTTAGGCAGAATCATTTAAATAAGTGCAAATGTCTGTTCTGCGATGATAATATCTACTTTAATAATTGTCATTTCATATAAATTTTTTTAGTATACTTAACATATTTATAGATTTGAACATAATGTTATAAGTGTGAAAAAATACATGCAAACTTGTTCAAACTTATAAGTGTAAACGTCTTTAGATTCATTATTTTTATGCATATTGTGGATATTGTCTTACTTTTTATTCGAGATTGCTAAACAAAATTTAACAGACTAAGTTTTGTTTTAGATCAAATCCCAATCGGAAGTTTCTATTCATTCAACAAAAAATGAAATCGGATCCTCTTCAAAATCAAGAAGACTCACGTAGGGTTCAATACATTTGTAGAATTTGTGATTTGAGATTTCAAAAAAAAAAATTATTTAAAGCACGTAAGGGAGCATGCAGCCATTAAAACCTTTCTTTGTCACAAATGCGGAATATTATTCAAAAGACATAATCACCTTATTCGTCACTTACTTTTACATGAAAAAAATTACAAATATGTACTTATTGTAACAAAATATTTTATAGAGCTGACAATTCAAGAAGACATATGAAATTGCATAAGTAGAATTGTGCTGTAATTATGTAACGAGTTGAGCACCACGGCTAACTTGTTATTCCCGAATAGGCCTACTGGGGATACCACTTTTTTTGTTAATAAACGTTAATAAGAAAAATTAAATAAATTTGATACTAAAAGACATTTTACTCTAATAATAAGTCTAATAAACATTAAAAAGAAACACATAATAAATGTGAAAATATAAATGTAAAAAGACTTATATAAAGAGTAATAAATGTTAGTAATGATATTTAAGAAAAACACATTGTTGATGTTTATTAACAAAATATTAAAAAAATAAACGCACCAACAGCATACTCCACTACAGTATGTTCATGGTAGTACCCCTTGGGTGGTGTAGAAATCTGTCAGTACTTTCTGAATTGCAAATGGGGCATTGGCGAGCAAAGCGAAAAAGGGTAAAATATATATCATGGGCCGCCCAAATAAGGATAAGTTATAATGAAGGCAAGCCACAATGAGAGGGAGGCCGAATGAGGGGGAGCCAAAATGGAGGGAACCAGAAATAGTAAAATTACGTAAAAATCATTCATTATTAACCCAACAACGAAAGTTGGGTTAAAAATAACGTGAAAAAAAAGCTCCATTTTAACCCAATAACCTAAATTGAGGGGGAGCTAATTTCTGAAACAGCGGCGGCGGTGGCGAAGATTTTTTATTAACATAGAGAGATAATAATAATTACAATTGCAAAGTAGGTATCGAATGAGTTGTGTATACGTGCTGGTTTCTTAACTTTTTCATACAAGCTCATCTCAATACTTTAGTTTCAGAATTAACAACGGGGTATGATCCAAAGATCAATGAAATGTACCAGGATACACTTAATTGTAAGTATTGAATGTGTTGTTATTAAAAATAGCATAATGTGAATTTAAATGCGCATATCAATACTTTAATATTTAGGACCGCCCATACCAAACAATGATGTAGCCCTAGAGGAAGAAGTGAATGGGGCCGAGTTCAGCGATACGGATGCATCTCTCGAAGATGGTTTCAACGGTAGGATCACAGTCATAAGTTATATGTTTACAAATATAATACTCGAGAAATCAAAAAGTTGATTATCCTACAGGTTATCTAATACAGCATGGTAGAGGTTCGGAGCCCCGATTTATTGTAGAAAGAGAATCAGTACATCATTATCGTCGATTCGGATACGAGGAAAGGGAGATTCAAGGTAATATTTTGCAACCACCACCAGACGTTATGATTGGTTGGAGAGATGTATGCGTAATTTTTATCGTCAGTTTTGCGATGGAGGTAGATCTTTTGGTTTTATAGGTATAACGTTAAATTCAGAAAATTTCAAACATGGACCACTATGGCTTTCATTATACTGATCCAAAATTTTCACGCTGATGATCTTTGGGAAATGTTGTTCAACACTGTGCAAAGTGCAAACAATTTCAATATAACTGACAGATTATCAATCAACTGTGCGGTAGTTAAGAGTATGGCAGGAAGTGGCCATGTAAAGCCGACAGAGGAAACTGTGAATAAAAGATCTATCCTCTGTATAAGAAATGATGACTATCCATGCCTACCACGTAGTTTGGCTGCTGCTTATGCTTATGCAGTAAGAAGTCAAATACGTACAGGTAACTTGCATAATTATTAGAACTTAATACTTCAAAACCGTGGAAGAGTTCAAAAAAGAGATGGAGAAGAACTTATAGAATTATAAAATGTACAGATACCACCTAAAGGAAGTGGGATTGACGAAATTCATAAATTTCAAATATTTTTTGCTACACGTGGTATAATATATATATAAGCGAGCATAGCATTATCAGCCAATCCTTAATTTGATTGGAGCTTGTGAGAGTAACGGATATTGTATACCCTGTAATAGAAGTTATTGGCTCGCTGAAGATCATAGATGTTCTAATAAATGTTACAAATGTATGACGATAACATCATGCAATATAACCGAAAATTCGAGGACATGCGTGGTTTGCAACCGATCATTTTTCGGCAATTCGTGTTTTGAAAATCATCTAAGAAAAGGATCATTTAACAAAAATAGCAGTGTTTGTGAGAAAAGAAAATTTTGTCAATCTTGTTTTAAAACGATACGTGTGAACAAAGATAAAGAGCGTGAATGTGGTATCTTTCTGGGGTATCTTTCTGCTCGACATCTAAATTAAACTTGCCAGTAAATCATATTTGCTACGTACAGCTTTAAAATCGAAGGAAACTTTAGAAAAAGTGTTATTTCTCTTCTATGATTTTGAGACTCGACAAACATCAGAGGTGCTTGGAGACAAGAATAAAAGAACCCGTGTACCAAATTTATGTGTTGTGCAACAATCGTGTACGTATTTTTTAGAGATTGACGACATATCGATCAGGTGTGATCAATGTGGTATTCGTGAACACGTGTTCAAAAATAACCCTATTAAACAAATTATCGATCCTGCATCAGCACAATGAGAGCAATTTAAAAAAAATCATTTGTATCGCTCATAACTCGCAAGGGTTCGATGCCCAATTTGTATTCAAAGATATTGTTGAAAAATATTACGAACAACGTGTCACACTATCCGTGGTAATGAATGGTTCAAAAATAATTATAATAAAAATCTTAGATGTAAGATAGCCTTAGATTTATAGCCTTTAAGTAGTTTACCAAAAGCTTACGATTTACCAGACATTAAAAAAGGTATGTTTCCACATTTATTTAATACACCTAAAAATCAATCGAACAAAGGTCACCACTTCCAGTGTCAGTGTCCTTAATAGTTTTATCGAACATGCGGGGTGATGCAGAGAGAAAAGACTTGCTGAAGGTATGATTGTAGATGGCTGTAGTGAACCTCAAGACGACGAAGATAATATAGGTGTAGTACTCAATTTCATGGTTGTTTTTGCACAGTTGTTCACGATGCTACAGAATAAACAGAGATTCATCTTGAATAAGTCGCGAGGCAATGGACGATAAATATGAAAGAACGCGTGCTATCAGTGCCAGGATAATATCAAGCAATTACAGACTCATTGAAAGTGGAAATGCGATTTTAACATCGAAATTTCGGAAAATGAAAAACTTCAACGTTTTACAAAAGAGAACACCGCAAGTATAAAGCGAAAACCATTAGATCCGCGGGATGCGTTTTTTTGGTGGTTGTACTAGAAACACTGTCAAAGTATATGATTGTCAGGAAACAGAAAAGATCAAATATGTAGACGTATGCTCGCTATATCCGTACATCTGTAAATGTGGTAAATATCCTATAGGACACCCAAAATATACGTTGGACAGGAAGAGTGCCAGACGCTCGTAGGTCCAAATAATGACATTTCTAAAGTGGATGGTTTAATTGTTTGTAACATATAAGCACCACGACATTTGTATCACCCTGTATTACCCATGAGAATGCACGAAAAGCTGATATTTCCACTGTGTCGTACGTGTTGTGAGCAAACGATTCAAGAAGATTGTCCTTACAATCATCCAGAGGAACGTGTTTTACGTGGTACGTGGGTTTCTGAGGAAGTCAAAGTATGTAAAAAGATAAAGATATGTACAACATTTGGCAGTATGAAACGACACAGTACGATCAAGACAAGAAAAAGGGGTGAGTTTTTGCCGAATATATAAACGAATTTTTCGCACAAAAGATCATGGCTTCAGGCTATCCTCCAGAGTGTGTCACTTAAGAAGATAAAGAAAGATATGTGCAAGAAGTAAAAATGACTGAGAGTATAAGTTTAGACAAGGAAACGATATGTTTTAACGCTGGACTAACAAGGAAAGGTACCCAACCCGAACTCACCGATTTTGATGATTTTCATATATGTTGTAGAACATAAAAAAATAAGAGACACGTATTTTTTTT